>PVLD010002712.1:0-158654 GCA_004027595.1 Dinomys branickii | reverse complement strand
TGCTAAATATTATATATTCTTTATCTGAAACTCAAAGTTAGCTATTACATTTGCTACTTTGATGACATTAACATTATCTTATCTGTATTTTATTCTCATAAATGGTATCATTTTGAAGAAAGTATGAATCATTTTAATGGTTATGTATATTAAAATCTTAGGTGGGCTAAATACATTCTTGCAAACAAGAAAAAAAAAAAAAAAGAAAGTTTGTAATCTTCAGGGCAAGGACTACACAACAAAGTGCAGTTCATTTCGGTTAATTCCAGCTCTAAACACAGTAGAAGATGCTGGCTCCCTATTCCAGCCTTACGGTGGAAAACCAGGCATGTGTTCCTGCCAGTAGTGTGTACACCTTTCTGGAGACAAGGTGAACACAGAGGAGTATGTCCTTCAATATCTGCTGTCTGTGCTCTGATCACTGACTGGTGCTTTCTGAGAAGACCATTGTGAAAGTACATCTATAAGGGATATTAGAAGTGACTCTATATCCAGAGAAAGGTACATGTTGGCACCAAAACCAGACCAAAAACCAGCAGGGAAAATATTAAGTACTGTAGCTCTGGGATCAGCACCCAGAACAAAGATATGAACCCCGAAGGGCTTAGGTTGCCCTGGCCCTACAGGGTGCTGCACACAGTCCACGTGGCTTTTCTCTTCCGGTGATTTGCTCATTACCTGCCACTTTCTACAGATATTCCACGTTCCTTGCTTTTCGAATTCCCTGCAGTCTCCATTGAACTTTTTACTTAACTCTCACAGCTTCATTCAGTGTCCCTGTGGGAGTCACTACCTAACCTCCCATGCTTTCTTCTAAAATCTGGGTATAAGCCTCCATGATCCAGTAATTTTGTATTCTGCATGCCCACAAAACTGGCTCTAGATAGAAGATGCCAAGGTCTGCTACAAGTTTGAGCTATAGCCAGGAATCCTTGGATCATGACTGCAAAGGCTTCTAAATACACAGATGCTTAAGTACTGGGAGCACAAGCACACACACATGCACACGCGTGCGCACGCGCACACACACACACACACACACATATTCCAGGCAACCTTTTTCAAATAGAGGGGTGAGGGACTCTCGTTCTAATAAAAGTCTTACAGCTTTGCACATTTGAGTTTTTGATAGGCGAGGTCTTCTGGATTTCTAAAATTCTCTCAAAACATTTTTTTCTGCTGTTCTCATACAAAGTATGTGGCTTATTTTTAGTGCTAACCATTTTAGCAGTCACAGTTTTCTCTGTTCCAACTTTACAAGTTTTCCTTTCTAAAGAAACCAAAAGCATTTTAAATGTGGTTTTTGCTTCTGACTTTCATTGTAAATCTTGCCCAAGAGTGGCAAGCAGAACTTATGCTACAGCCTCAACACTGGGCTGCCTTGAAATATTATCTGTAAGTCTCAAGATATGTAGACACATTTTCTCATACGGTTTTGAGTCAAACCACCAATGGAGTCCTTCTTTCCAATTGAAGATTTCTGCACCTGATCTTTACAGTCTGCAGGTCTATCAACATTTTGATGTCTGAGTTCTGACCAGAGTCTTTCATAAAGCTTGAATTGTAGCATTCTACAGCTTCTCTACCCAGAATTTCCAAATCTTTCCAAAATCCTCTTATGAACCACTTCCAAAGGCTTCTAAATCACATGATCATATGTCAGGCAATAAACACAGCAATGACACCCCCCCCCCCACTTCTCTGGCACAACCTGTCTTAGTAACCTTTGCATCACTGGGACATCATATGTGACATGCATGACTTAAAAAAGTAGAAGTTTACTTTGGTTCACATTTACAGTCCACAGTTGGCTGACTCCAAGCTATAAGTAGCATTGTGGATGCAGCCCACAGATGAAACTTACTCATGTTACATTGGCCAGGAAGCAAAGAGAGAAGCAAGAAGCCTCGAAGGGAGAAATCCCCTCCAAATCATCACCAGTGACCTGCCTCTTCTGACCAGCTCCTACCACCTAAAAGCTTGCTAGCTACATTGGCTCTGTAGCCCCCAATATGAGTGCATTAGGCAACTGGAGGAATTTCTGAATCTAAATCATGACAGATACCATGCATGCAATATAGATGCACGACCAGGATTATGAGAACAAAAAGTACAGGGAATAAAGGGAAGTCTAGAGAACAGACCACAGTGGCTGTGCCACAGAGGTGACAAGATCTTGATGGGTAGGTAGAGATATCTTTTTATCACAGAAGAATGTGGAAAGAATTTTGTTTAGCATTCAGTCCTGCTGTTTACAGGACAATGTGTTGTTCATTATTTTTTTACTCTGGCTTGACTAGATACAGGGCTGTGCCTTAAACTTCGTCTTCCACAGCCATGTCTAATATGGGCCTTGGAGACCTCTTCCCAGGAGGAGGCCAATTTTTTGTACAACCTTTTTCTTCTGGTGAGAGTTTGAAGATACCTAGCAATATTTTTATAGCAACATGGCATTTTAGTAAGAGAAAAAAGGAATTAAAAGGGATCTGATTTCTTTGCCTCTGGTCACTTCCTTGTAAGAGTAAGATCTTCAACCCAATATAGACTTTCCTTCTCTTCACTTCACCCCTGTCCTTCATTGCTACCATATGTTCCCGTTCTTCAGCATTTTGAGTTTAATGGTAGCTACTTCCGTGTCACGCAAAGTAATAGCTTTTAGCTGAAGAAGAATCAGCTTTAACTGCTCCATGCTGTGGAACTGTGTCCTTTTATTTAAGCCACTCATCTTCCCAGGGCTTTGTTCACTCACTTTCACTATTACCTCTTACTGTTTGTTGTCCAGAAGTAATCAATATTCTCAGCTCTGCGAGCCCCAGATCTGTGTGTGGTCTTTCATATGCCATTTTCTAGTTTTAAAGAAGTCTCAGTTTTTGCCTGAGTGTTTAGCTGCCTTTATCAGAATAAAAAGAGCGTAAAATCACCAATTCACACTTTAAAAATCTTTTGAAAGTTTTTATTCCATCAATAGCTACATATAATTATTTTATATAATTTTTTAAAAAAAATTTATGAATTTTAAGTGTTTTAAACATAGGCATAATTAAAGAACCTTTTTTTATTTTAAACAGAATAAAAAACAATAAGAACAATACAGAATTTCAAAACGAGATGATAGGAAATTAACAATGGTTATTATATTGCATATTATCTTCAAAGTAGTTGCTCAGATTACCAGATTTAGGCATTTTAAAATGATCAAACAAAATAGGCAGTGTTCCTTTCAATAAACATATGTATATATGTTTAATATATATTAGCTTAATATATATATATATATATATGTATACTAGTTTAATATATATAGTCTTTCCTTCCTACTTTTCTCCTTTCCCACACACCAGTTGTTCTTTCCTTTTGAACAGTTTCTTTCCTTTTCTTAATATTTATTGTACCTTTTGGATCTTATTTCCTCTTTCAGTTTCTTATACTAGGAAGACAATGCAATGTTTATATATGTGAGTCTGATTTATTTCACTCACCCATGGTCTCTAGCTGTGTCTATTTACTTATAAAAGCCTCAAGTTTATCTTTCTTTATAGCTAAGCCGTACTCCATTGCATAAAAATGGCACATCTTTTTATCCGTTACTCAGGTGATGAGCATTTGGACTGTTTCCAACATTTAGCTGTGACAAAATGTGCTACTATAACCATGGGTAAATATATATTGCTGTAGTATGTTGTTTTCAATTCTTCTGGGAAAATACCTAGGAAATAGCTGCATGAGATGGAACCTCTAATCCTAGCTTTTTGAGGAATCTCCACACTGATTTCCTCAGTGATTGCACCGGTCTGCACTCCAACCAACAGTGAAGAAGGGTTCCTTTTCCCCACAGTCCCTCCAGCATTTGTTATTGGTTGACTTCTTGATAGTAGCCATTCTTTCTGGGGTGAAATGGAATCTTGGTGTCATTTTAATTTGCATTTCTTGGATGACCAATGATGTTGAACATTTTTTCATATATTTATTTGCCATTTGTATTTCTTCATCTGAGAAGTATGAATTCATCTCAGATGTCCATTTTTGGATTGGGTCTTTCAACATTGTGGGTCTGACTTTTTAAAATTTTCTTTATATGTTCTAGATAGAGGTCCTTCATCTGAGGTAGAGATATCTAAAATTTTTTCCCAATTTGTGGATTTTCTTTTCATTGTGTTGGTGATGTCTTTTGATGAGCAAAAGCTTTTTAATAAGATGAGATCCCAGTTGCTGATACTTCGAAGTATTTCCAATTGTAGTTTGTCTTTTGTTCATGAATTTTCTGCCTACCCTATGTCTTCAAATTTTTACCTCCTTTCCTTTCCAGGAGATTTAGTGTTTCTGTTTTAATATAATATTTATGTAGAATATGTAATTAATGATGTTTTATATATATATATACATATATATATATTACAATCTCTATATATGGGGAAAGTAATAGACATTGTATTTTTAATATTCTTATTTGCTAAAATTATCCTAAATGTGTATGTGGAATGGGCTACATCACAGACAGACTTATTTTTTTATTTAGTACTGAGGGTTGTACCCAGAGCCTTGTGTTTGCCTGACAAGTGCTCTACCACCAAGTTCCATTCCCGAATCACAGCCTTTCTTTCTAAAACTTGACATCTTGACATTAAAACATAAACTCCTGAGTGAACTCTCCACCACCATTTTAGTCCTAATCTCAATAGGAACAATGTTGATCTGGTTAACAGTTCTGCCAAGCAGCCAGACTACTCATCAGCAAGAATCCAGGGAAATGATTTTTAAAGGAGGAGGAAGCAGGTGTCTTCTCCCCCCAAATGGTCTCCTTGGAAACATGGTAAACCTGTGTCTAATCCCTAACTTTCATTTAAAGAAACTCTTTGGAGGAGCCAGACTACATCTGACCCTGTGTAACCTGGAAAGTTAAAAAGCCCCCCTTCCTGGAATCTTGGACTAAAAATAAGGACCCAGTCTAAACTGAATACTGTGGCCCCCTTAGGGATATCAGATACTCTGACTTGTCACATAGAACATCTCACATTTGCTTGACTTGCTGGTTTCTGAGGGAGTCAGGCCCCCAATTCCCTTGGACAGCTAGCAGACAGACATCCTGTGAATAGAATCTCCTACGGCAGTGCATAAAGTGAGGGTTCAAGCAGATCTGGACTGACAGAATTCCTAACTGAGGAGAAGCCAATTTTAATGAAAGAGTAAAATGTCTTACCAACAACCATTCCATCAACAGTTACTATCTCCATTTCACACTGAATTGTGAGTAACTATCCCTAAAGACAACTGTTCCTACAATTTGCCAGCTATTTCTGATTGCTTCTCTGAGTGTTTTCCCAGAAGATACTCTACAGGGATGAAATCAAGGTGCTGAGTAGGTACCACAGCAGAAGGTGATAAGGAAAACATAATAAATTAGGTACTACAGATAGACTCTTAAGAATGATTTTATAAATATAAAAATTGCTGTACAAATCATATAGCAAGTTGGTAGCTCACATACAAAAAAGAGTTACTTCAAGTGTGTTCAATATACAATAATAGTAATTTATTCATTTTAAAGCTAGAAGCTCAAATAATTTTTGAATTATTTCTCATTAATTATATTCATTAAGAATATAGTGGTTATTTTGGTTTGTTTAAATTAGCACTGTATGCTGTATTACATAACGATATCTTCACATTTGTTAGTTATGCAGATGATAGCTCATTCGATTAATCAATTTTCTCCACCCTCATCTCCATTGTTCTACCCCCCCAATCAGTCATCTTCCCTCTGATAATAACTGTACTTTGGGGTTTATTTACTCCCTCGGACTGTCACCTTGGGAAGAGACATGGCTGCTTCAAATTATGCTGTAACATATATGGGTGTATACAAATTGCTGTGGCAGGAGGTGGGAAAGCACCAAGCTCAAAGACAGTTGATAGGCAGGGAACCAGGTTCACTATGGTCAAGCCCCCATTGACAAGCCCTCAATGCCATTAGGGGTCCAGTCGAGTCAGTGGGGTTACCCAGTGAACCATCAGGCTTCTGCTCAATACATCATGTCCGGAGGTCGAGTTGAGTCCTCAAGGTTGCCCAAGCAGAACACCAGTCTCCGCCCAGGCAAGGCTCTGCCAGAGGCCAGGTCAAATCCATAGGGTCACCCCCAGCAGACCGCCTGGGTCTGCCTCATTGCTGCGCTGCCGGAGGCCCTGTCCAGGTCTTCAGGGTTCTTATATAGCCTGGAGGTAGTCCCCTCCCTCCTCAGGCTACTGAGCTCCCTGTCAAGGCCCCCTTATAGGCCACTAGTGTCTCCCTGCAGGCCACCTATGACTCTTTGGAGGCTGTCCCCACCCAGCAAAAGAACCAGGTCTGCCCCCTAGTTCCAGGTCTTCCCCTCCCCCACCTCTAGATCTCCAATGTTGCCATTCCCTTACCCTTGCAGCTGGCCATTGGGCACACTTATGATGCTGGGCACAAGTGGTGTGAGGTCTCCCTGACCATGCTCACTGTGGTAGTCCAGAGTGTGTACTAAGTTTAGTTATTAGTTATAGAATAGAATTGGAGAATTTTTTTGCATCTGCTGTGTCGAGTATGTTGTCTCTCGGACTCCCAGATTGCTGCTTTTCATGTAATTTGTTGCTATGGGTTCATACAAGGTTCATATATGCGAGCAGTAAGGAGACCCTCTTGGTGCTTATACTAGTAGTTTAGGGTGAGTCCTGAAGCCCATGGACTCAGCCTGTTGCTGTCAGGGACACGTGTTGAGTGCTCAGGCCACCAAGACTTAAGGCATTCAGAGAGGGAGTTTTTTTTTTTTTTTTTCGGTACTGGGGATCGAACTCAGGACCCTGCGCTTGCTAGGCAAGCGCTTATTCCACTGAGCTATATCCCCAGCATAGAGAGGGAGTTCAGGGTGGGAGCTAAAGCCCGGTATCTCAGCTCGCACTTCCTGCTTGGTGTTGGAGTGAGAAGGGCGTGGGGCCGTGTGATCCACCTCCATCTGCAGCTCTCTCTTACTGTTGTGCTCCAGTTCCCATTTGTTCTTTGGCTGGATCCCTGGGAGTTGCTGTGGCCCTGGGGTCGCTGCCAACACTCTCTGCTGCTCTCTGCTGGTAGTTGCTCACACAGTGGAGAGGTAGGAGACCATAGCCTCCGGGCAGGTGTAGAGCTGTATGTGGTGTGCTGTGTACTGGTTGCTTTGACTCCACCTTGCCTCCAGGTGCTGATTAGAAAGGTTGCTGCAGGGTGGGGATTCTGTTTTAGTGGCTGTTGTAACTTCTCATCCTCACACTGGGTTCAACAACACCTCCCAACCACCACTGCCTCTTTCTCTGGCTGCGCTTTCTCCTCTCTGGTCCTGGACCAGCTCTCGGAACTCTGCTCTCCCCTGGCTGAGTCAGGAGGCTCCCGTGAGCATGGGCCTCTGCAGCTGAAGCTCTGAGTGCCAGAATGAAAGAGCGGGATGAGGGTGTGATTGGAGTGGTGATTCCCTCCTTCTCTGCCTCCTCTTCCTATGACTGCACCATGGCAGCCCTCCAAGCCTTTCCTCCAGAAGAGATCTTGTTTGGTCTTTCTGCGGCCTTCAATTCTCATTTCCGATCCTTCCTGGATTCAGGGTACACATTTCTCTCCTTCCTGTCTTTCTCATGTGGCTATATTCCAGTGTCTGGGTGGCGATCCTCCAGGAGGATCTTTGCTGCTTACCTAGTTGCCATCCTCCTGGAAGTATATAGTGGTTATTTTGAAGCTATAAAAATACAGCATGCATTATAAAGCATTTAAGAAAAAAAACAGATTGAGAAATAAGATCCAAAATATTAAAATAAGATATTCACTGTAAATATTTTTTCTAATTTAGAATTAAAAATACAGGCTTAAACTACAGTGTTTCTCTTTTTCCCTCAATTTCTCTAAAAGCGTTGCAGTTATGCTTCCCTTAAGTAGATATACAATCACATTTCAGCTGATTTTTATGCAGTATCTAAGACAGCAATTCACTTTCTGCTCTTCTTACCACTAATTAAATCCTAGTGTTTATAATTCAATGTTTATTTTCCTATATGTTTTTCCAGATTGTAATTATTATGGCTTGTATTGGTCACTTTCCAGTCACTGGGACAAAAGACTCTGCAACTACAATTTAAAGGAATAGAGGTTTATTTGGCTTAAGGATTTTAGAGGGGTCAGTCTATGGTCAGGTGGCTGTAAGGCAGATACAGCATTGTAAAGTGATATAGTGGGGGCGAAGAGAACTGCTCACCTAGTCTCAGTCAGGAAGCAGAAAAAGGGGAAGGAGTGTATTATGGTTGATACATTGTGTAAACTTGGGGAGTCTAGAGGTTTGGCTGAGTGACTCAGCAGGAACCCAGGGTGCTTACTTTGTACACATCCTGAGCGTGTACAAGAGGAGGGCGTGGGGATTATGTGAGTGCTACATGCACCCTGTGGTGGTAGCCTGTTTACAACCTAAGGAAGATAGAAAGAGGCTGCTTCCCACACGGTTCCTCCTTTTTGCTGGTTGTTTTTGCTGTGCTCTGCTGCCATGAACGTTTGCCCTCTGCCGCCCTCTGCCATGTGCCACTCTGCCTCTGAGCCAGCCAAGTATGGACTGAAATGTCCATGAACTGTAAGCTAAAGAAACCTTTCCTTCCTTAATTTTGTGCACTGGATATTTTGTCTCAGCAACAAGAAAAAAGTAACCAAGACAGAGTGAAAACAAGAATACACCACCCTGGGTCACCTCTCCAGTGACCCACCTCTCTGAACAGGTCCATCTTCCATCAGCACATCTAGCTATGCATCCTTCGGTGGATTATTCCATGGTGAGCATATCCCACCTGTGATCCAGTCAGCTTTTAAAAGCCCCATCACTGAGCACAGGAGACCTCTCGGGGACCTATATCATCTAAACTGTAACAGAGCTCTAAGAAATGTTACATTTTGTTCCCTGACAATGTTTCAGTCTTAGAACTTTTAATTCTATTTAACTCCTCCAATAATTTACATAATTACTTCATAATTGTTTCAATTTGGCACATACATGTCCTGCAGGCCCCTTTTCTGTCGCTCTGTCTGCATGCATTTCTACAATGAAATCGGCAGTCATTTTTCTTCCACCTGAATTACTGCCTTTAATATTTTTCATTTCTCTCAGTACATCAACCTGTCAGATTCATTTTTCTGAAAACATATTCATTTCATATTAAGGTTTTAATTTCTCCATGATTTAGATGGGGAGAGATTTCTTTGTGAGTAGTCATAGCTTTCAGCCTTTTAATGATGCCAGTCTTTCGTCTCGTAGCTTTCCATCATTTTTATTGAAAAAACAGCTTTAGATTTATTTTGCTTTTCTAAAAGCAAGAGCCTTCTTTTACCTGTTGTGAGGCTTTTTTCTTTTGCCTTTCATCACTTTCCTTAGGATGTAATTACTTTGATGTCAGTAGCAAAAATTATGTGATTTCTACTGTGTAATCACTGTGCCTGGCAGTAACAGAACATTTTTTTTTGTCTTTTTGAGAGAAGGTCAGGCTATGCAGTTCAGGCTGACCTTGAGCTCACTTTGTAGTGCAGGCTGGTCTCGCACTTGCAAAGATCCTCCTGCCTCAGCCTCCTGAGTGCTGGGATTACAGGCGGGCATCACCATACCCAGCAATAACAAAACTTCTTGACTCTGGTGAATATTTTTAATTAGTTTAGCAATATTTTTAACCATTATCTCTGTTCTCTTGCATAATTTTATTTTGGACATCTCATTTGCTGAATCTTTAACTATGGAATTTAGCAGTTGCTCATATAGCACTTACCCTATTTTTTTTTCTTTCTGTGCACCTCCTTGGATATTCATTAAATATCTGACATCTAACTTCTTCACAAAAGATATAATCTCATGTTTAACCTGTTACATTCGTTTACTGAATACATGATTTTAGTATATCTTCAAATTCTAACACTTTATTTTTAGACATTTTTATGAGATTTGGATTTGGTGAATGTAATGATCTTTTCTCCAGCTTTTTACTTTTTTATATAATAACTGTGGCCATTTAAAGTCCTTGATGTCAATTCCATAACTGAATTATCTCTGGATAGATCACTATTTTCTTTGGATTTTTCCTGTTATCTTTTCAAAAATTTTAGTACACTTCATACAATGTATCTGGTACCTGATTTGATGCCAGCTATTTATATAAACAAGGTGATATATTTTTCCATAGATAATCACCTCATGCTTTATTAAGCACATACAGGGGTGAGGGATCACTTGATAGAGTGACAGACTGAGATTAATAGACTCAGGTTAATCAATGGACAGAGATGAATCAAAGTGGGTTGTATGTTTGGTGAATTTCAGTTTTCTCTGATGCTTCTTCCTGCAAATTTCACCAGAACTTTCAAATGATGATACTGTCTGTAAGCACTACCCTTTTTGGAAACAGGCCCTGAAGTTTCTTTCTTGCTTATTACTAGGACAGCACTACTAAAGCATTGTTCTACTTGTCAGCGGGTAACGATTTTTCAGTCAGCCTAGGGGCTGGGGATATAGCTCAGTGGAATAAGTGCCTGCCTGGCAAGCACAAGGTCCTGAGTTCAATCCCCAGTGTCGCAAAAAAATAAAATATAAATAAAGATCGTTAACTATAAGGTACAGTAAACAGGAAGGTGAGTCGTTGGCATAATATCTTAATTATGGGGCTGGGGATATAGCTCAGTGGAATAAGCGCCTGCCTAGCAGGCGCAGGGTCCTGAGCTCGATCCCCAGTACCGCAAAAAAAAAAAAAAAAAAAAAGAAACAGTCAGCCTAGTACTCTGCACCACTTGCAGAATTTGACAAATTTCCTTCAGAGAAAGCTGGCCCTGCTTTCTCACCAGGTGAGACCTTGTGCATTGCACTATATCTCTACAGAGGAAATGTCTTCCTCTCTATGGGCATTCTGAACACTCAGAGTTATTTTTTCTATGCTGAATTGTATAATAGCTTTGAGACAAAGTGGCTGCAGAGTGGCGTTTGTAGATCTAAGTCACAATCCTGCCTTTGTGTTTCAGGGTATCTCAAAAGACTCCAGTCCATTTTGGGTATGTGTAATCAGATACTTTTTTAAGAAATCACCTACATTTTTTAAGTGCTCTCAGTGAGATTTTTGATCTGTTGCAAGCTATCCTGTCATATACTGAAATGGGTCATGTGATTAATTTACACATTGTAGGAAAAGCTCAGACTTCCTAGTATAAAGCCTTGAGAGGAACCTGGCATCAACCTGGAAAGTTGCTGGTCAGTCATCTAACTGCTACCTTGCAAAGAAACGCTACAGGATCTTGTTAAAAGTTTTAATAATAAGGGAACAGCATCCATATGAGAATTATTACATGCTTCTAGAGAAGTGACCTAGTTTTTTTCTTTTAACAAATAAATGAAAATGAAGAGGAAGTTGAAACTGGATCATCTTAGAGATTTAAGACACATGTAAATCAAAATCAACTTATTACTGTATTTTCCTTCTGATTCAAATGAATTATAAAATACATCTCTAATCAATTCTGAAAATTTACAAAGGGGCTGAAAATTAAATTATATTGAGGAATTATGGTTTACTTTTAGGTGCAATTATACTATTATAGTGAGGATTAAAAGTATTATTATTCCTTAAGGTTATACACTGAAGTTATCTGTGTGTTAATGTCTTAGGACTATATTAAAACAAGCAGCAAGGGAGAAAAGTAAGGGGAGGTTGGGTTTGTAGGGTGTTATGGTGCCAGTACTGTTAGCATCCCCCTCACATTCCTGCATCCCCAGGGTAGTGCTGCTGTGAATGGCTGTGGACCCATTGAACTGAAGCCCTGAGGGAGCTCTTTGGGTCACTGAAGGTGTGTTTGCACAGGGGAAAATAGCATGCTCCGTCATTTCCTTTCTCTTCCAGCTTCTGAGTTCAGATGTAATCATTTGCTTATTCTCAACAAACACCCCAACCTTTGTTGCCCACGCTATGAGGTCCTAAGCCTATACCACTCTGACTGCACTTCAGGCCTTCAGCATTGTAAGCAAAATAAACCTCCTCATAAGTACCCTGCATCAGGTATTTCACTGTAGTAATAGGAAACTTACAAATACAAGGGGAATCCAATGAAATACTTTTTTTTTTCTCACCTTTCGCAAAGTTCTTCGCTTCAGCGCCTGTAATAAAAGACAAATTAATAAGAGAAAAGCATTTTGTCTACTTTATGAAGATTTTTATGCAGAAAAGGAGCCTTCAAAAACGAAGCCTAGGGCTGGGGATATAGCTCAGTGGCATAAGCGCCTGCCTAGCAAGCACAGGGTCCTGAGTTCGATCCCCAGCACCGCCAAAAAAAAAAAAAAATGAAGCCTAAGGAAACATCTCTTACACTGGGATGAAGGGAGGGTATGCAATCTCACATGAGCATGGCTGGACAGAGGGTTATTATCTAGCAGTCACAAACAATTCAGCACTGCCTGTTTGTTCAGATTATCTTTGCTGTACTTGTATATTCAAGGATGTGGGTTTTTCTTTTCTCATGGTTTGTGGAGGGCAGCTCTGGAATTAAGATATTATGAGGTATTTTACAGGAAATTCAGAAAAGTTGTGCATTGTCTCCTTTAGTGGAGAAGAGACAAGAGGGAACCAAGAGTGACTCTCCTCTCGTGCTGTGCTCTCAAATGAGCAGACGCCTTGCTTTCAGGTAGTGTACCCTAAACCTCTGTCACAGGCTAAGGAGAAACAAAATTATCCACATGGCAACAGGGAAAGATGATAACTCTGGGGCCATGTGGTTCATTACACTTAAAATAAGTGTTCTTAAAATATTTGTGTATGTTTGGAAATTGTCCCAGTAAACTAAAGAGTCATTTTCATTGCATTTAATTTTCCTTCTCATTGCACCCATGTTATTCCATTTTGCATCTAAGAGCCCTCCTCTTTCCAGACCTTACAGAGATCTCGGTGATGCTAACTAGGAGCCTGAGTAAAAGTGGAAGAGCTGATGTTGCACTGATCCATGTGTGTGGAGGAAATCCCATTTCCTTACACTACTGTATTTTTAACTAGAAAGCGATAATGATAAGGAGATAGGGTTGTTCTTGGTAGATGGTCAGTTTCCTTTTCTGTTGGTTGTGCTAGAATCACAGTTTCATTGGAGGTAGTAAGACCATGATTGTCACTTCCAATTCCCAAGAAGAGAATAAAGGAAAACTAGAGAATACCAATAGGAAACACGCAATGAAACATGACCACAAACACTAACACATAAACCATGCATTAAATATTAATGATCTAACTATTGCTATTCAAAAATAATTGGTTTAGAGTTTGGACAGCTGTTATAAATAAATTTTTGAGTCAACTAGTCCCTCAAATCTCAACCACTCAGGAATTCTTCCTTGATAACTATATGATGTATTTATAATACAACAGTACTTTCTTTAAGAATAGTGTCACAGTGATACATATAAACCCATGGTTATAGCAGAATAATTCATGAGTTAAATTATAGAAGTAGCCTATGTGCCTACCATCAGATGAATACATGAAGAATATGTAGTATTTATACACCATGAAGTACTACTCTGCCATAAAGAAGAATAAACTTGAGTCATTCATAGAAAAATAGATGAACTTTGAATCCACAATATTAAGTGAAATAAGTCAGACATGCAAGTTGAAAAATCATACAGTTCCTCTTATCTGAGAAACCCAAAGTATAAATAAATCAAAAAGCAAAGTAAAAGATAGACTATAGGCGATAGAGAGACAGAACTTTGCTTGAATTTTGTTCACGCCTGTAATCCCAGCACTTGGGAAGCTGAGGCAGGAGGATCTGCGTGAAATTGAGGCCAGCCTAGGTACATAATGAGTGCAAGGCCAGCCTAGACTACAGACTGAGAACTTTTATCACAAAAAGAAAAGTGGGAAGAGGATTAAGAGACGGAGAAGAGGAGGGAAAGACAACATGAAGAGGAGTGAGGTGTCGCGCACTTGTACTGACCCCCCCAAAATGTGTACTATAAAAAGAGACAAAAATAACTATAAAAGAAATATCCCTGTATTTCGGGGATGTGTAGAAGAAGTCCCAAATGAATTTCGGTATAGATAATTACAAAGGAATATAATTGTAGCTTATGCCATTTTTACCACACTTCTAGACTTTTTATGCATTTGATTAATAATATACATAATAAAAAAGTCATCATATGCTTCTGTTCTCTATTAATGGCAAAAGGTAAATAATTTCAGCTTTTTTTTAACCTTTTCATGTGCAGGTATCTGATAGAGCCTGGTGAGTTCAGAGGCTGCAGTTTACAAACACGGGTGACCAAAGAAGACTCAGTCAGCTTTTATTTCTTCATCCAGCCCCACTCCATTCTAATGAAATAACATAGGGCCGGGGATCTAGCTCAGTGGAATAAGTGCCTGCTTGGCAAGCACAAGGTCCTGAGTTCAATTCCCAGTGGCACAAAAAAAAGGAAAAGTAAATCTAATGAAATAACATGTACTGGCAGAAAAGAGCCATAAACCTGAATAATTCAAGTACCCAAATGTTTCAAAAAGCAACCTATTGGCATGTAATTAAATTATCATGATTGTTAATTTGGAATTAATTGTTGATGCAAATGTCATACAAATACTTGTTCATAAACTTTCTCTCTGCAGTACTAAAACTAATTAATCGCACTTGGGCTCATAATTAATTCCTATGAGGCATACTGAACTGAATTTCTCTATATAAGATTTCATCCTAAGACACTATTTCCCATTAGAAAACTTTGTGAGCACTTTATAAAAGAATATAGCTCATATTTTTCAAAATAAAAAATATTTTTAACTGTGTGGAGGTCAGGTAGGTGATGTTTCCCATTCATTAGTAAGGTGACATTTTGCTGCCCCTCCACAGTTTTTATCATGTTATTTTAGAATAAATTTATTTCTAAAGTGTATTAATAATTTTGTTAGTTCAGAGGCTTTTTCTAGATTTTTTTTTTTTTACAATTACCTGTTTTAGTTATTCTGAATTATCAATATCAATGTTAGGAAAGGAGAAAAACAAGAAATGCTACAGAAAAAATATACTCCTGAATATGTACTGTGCTGTGAAGTTTACATTTATGTTTTCAAAAGAGGTAAAATAATGTTAATATTCTATTTTATCTAAATACATACATACAAATACTCATTCACAAAACTTAAAATACTCATTATAAAGAAACCAGTGAATGCTTTAGAAAAGTGCTCCTATCATTAGATGTTTTAGAAAAATGAATGCTTAGAAGAAAATGAATAGAAAATGGGTATGCTTAATTCCCTCCAAGATCAGGACTAAGACAAGGATGCTTCTCCGCCTGTTTTTATTCACTATAGTATTTGACATTTTAGTCAGAGCAATTAATTAGACAAGAGTGAAAAAGAAAAAGGCATGCAAATAGGGCAACAGGAAATAAAACATCCCTGCTTTCAGATGATATGATTTTATATACAGAAAAACCTAAACATTCCTCTACACTACTTTAGAACTGAAAATAAATTCAATAAAGTAGCAGGATGCAAAATCAACACAAAATAATTGGTAGATTTTTTTATACACCAATAATGAATTTGATAAGAAAGAAACCATGAAAGCAATCACATTCACAATAGGCCACAGACATATACACATAGCCTAGGAATTTATTTAGCTAAAGGAATGAAATACTATCATGAAAATTATAGAATATTGCATAAAGAAATTGAAAAAGGTACTAAAAAATGAAAATATCTTCTATGATTCTGAGTTTGAAGAAATAATATTGTCCAATTAGTTGGACTACCTTAAGTAATCTATAGAGCAATAAAATGATATCAAAACAGGAATGATATTCTTCATAGAAATAGAAAAAAAATCCTGCAATTAATATGGAAACACAAAAGAACCCAAGTAGGCAAAGCAATCCTGAATAAAATGTGCAAAGTTGGAGGCATAACAATAGCTTATTTCATGACACACTTCAGAGCCATAGCAACAAAACTAGCATGGTTTGGCATAAAATAGATGCATAAAAATAGGGCAAAAACCCAAATAAATGCATGCTTTGAGAGCTGATTCTCAACAAAGGTGCCAAATTTGTAGGTTGCACAAATAACACCCTCCTTTACAAATGTTGCTGGGAAAAATGGGTATTCCATTTGCAGTAAATTGGAATGAGATTCATTTCTCTCATCCTGTACCAAAATCTACTTGAAATAGATCAAAGATTGTAGGGTAGGACAAGAACTCTAAAACTACTAGAAGAAAACAAAGAGGAAACACTTCATGATATTGGCATGGGACATAATTTTCTTAGAGTTCTAAAAGCAAAGAAACAACACCAAAAACTGACAAATGTGAATCCATCAAATTACAAATCTTCTGCACAGCAACAAAGGAGTGAAAAGACAACTTACAGAATGGGATAAAATATTTGCCAGCCATTTATCTGATAGAGGATTAATATCCAAAACATAACAAGAACACAAAAAGTAACAAGAAACACGTAATCCAACTTTAAAATGAGTCAATGAGTAGAACAGCTACCTCTCAAAAGAAGAAATACAAATAGACAATAAATATATGAAAAAATACTCAATATCTTTAACCATTAAGGAAGTGCAAATAAAAACTATGGGATAGCATCTCACCTCATTAAATGGCTCTTGTCCAGAACCTCCCAAAATATCAAATGTTGGTTATAATGTGGAAAAAGAGAACCCTTATATACTATGGGTGGAATGTAAATTAGTAACTGTACTATGTAAAGTCATGTTCAGGTTCCTCAAAAAACAAAAACTAGAGTTACCACGTGGTGTAGTAATCTTCCCACTTCTTGGTACACATCCAAAGAAAAGGAAATAAACATACAGAAGGAACACAGGCATCCCATGTTTATTGTGGCATTTTTCATCTTACCTAAGACACAGAATGAGTCTATGTGCTCATGTGCAGATGGATACGTTAGAAAATTTTATATACATATAATATATAATATTCAGATACATATATGAATATTATTTATCCATAAAAGAAATGAAATTCTGTTATTTGCAGCAACATAGATGGAGCAAGAGGGCATCCTTTTAAGTGAAATAAACCAGGTACAGAAAGACAAGAACTGCATCTTCTTTTATGTGGAAATAAATAGCAAAAATAAATCCATAATTACATGTGCCTGAGGGTAGAAGCAGTATTAAGCAGGGATTTCACGGGATGTGGGGGAAGAAAGGATGAAAGTAGACAGGCAGATGGGCATGATCAATTCACGTTGCATGTGTATGTAGATACACCATAAAACCCATTCATGTATTCAAAACATGACATGTACATGCTTAGTATTAGTGCAAATTAGTTTTTTTTAAGTCAATGACAACTAATTTAACAAATACTTTTTTATATACAACCCTACATAAATATGTATACAAGTAGTGTAATTAAAATACACAATTTGCCTTTTCTCTTTCCATGAACATGTCAGTATACTATGTCTTCCTTGTTGCTACATTCAGTGATATTTTTGTTGAATTCTTAATAATACACTCATTTTGGAGTAGCTGAAATGTTGCATGGGTTGTAACAAATAGTTTTACATGAACAAAAGGCAATTGACAATACCTTATTGCATGTAGGTTTCCTCACCTTGAGACCTGTCCCTAAGGTTTAAAATCAAAAGATAAAAAACTCAAAGGTTTTTAAAGTAAAAATATACTCAGTTAACTTGAACATGTACAGTATTTGATAGAAGCCTAATAGGGTTATGGTAGCCCATACTTGAAACAGAATCAAACACCTCAGTCATGCCAATGAAGGGCACTGGCTTCTCTCCAAGAGAGCACTGCGGGGGAGCAAAGCATGGACAGGCATTACACTAAGATTTTCTTCACATGTGGACAGACGACAGCCTGACCAGGTACTATAGACTAGCAGTGTAGAACTTCTCATGCTTCCCATGTAAAGAAAACTTCACTAAAAGAAACTAGACCCAACTCCTTCCCACCCAAAGACCATTAAGAATAACTTAATACAGTTTCTAAGTAAATGATTATTAACCTCTAAATTTAAGCATAACAGTAACTATACAAAAATATATATTTAAAGATAATTGAAGATTCAAATATCATTTTCGCTTCATATATAAAGAAATCCAATTATTAAAATGATCCAGGCATCAATCTAATGTCTCACAACAGGTAGGGAGAACGGTTTTAAGACTTAAAACTGCCTATTTTCAAATCCCATGATTTTGTTTGCTTTGCTTTGATTTTGTCTTTCCAGTTTCCTGTAGATTAAAGACAAATGAGTTGTTTATCACTCAGGACAGACTAAGCCATGCTGTGGTCACAAGACACCTGAGAACATGCTTGGGAGAATGTAATATGAAGAGTTCATGGCTCCAGCCCACGTCTACCAGCAGTTTCCAGCTTCACTCTGTGCTACTACAACAGTCAGATATCTGCCACAGCCTCCGGGACACTGCCAATTGCCAAAGCATGACGTCTAAATTTATACTGCTATTATAATAAATTGCTACTCTTTTAGTGCCTATAAATCAGTGGCTGTACAACTGCAATCCAGTTGAACATGGTCCTCATCTGGATAAATCTTGACTGAGCTGTGGTCTTTCTGAGCACTCTAAATTGTTACTTTTTATTTGTTTGTTTGTTTGTTTGTTTGTGGTACTGGGGATTGCACGCAGGGCCTTGGGCATGCTAGGCAAGCGCTCACCCACTGAGCTACATCCCCAGCCCTTGGACGTTCTAAAGGAGAATCTACCTCCTTGCTTTTCCCAACTTCTTGAGGTAAAACCCACTGAAGTGGGGACTAGTGACCCCCAAAGGGCATCTTAATTACAAAGGTGTATGATTACCAGATATTATGGAAAATGATGACATATGGTCAAAAAGTGACTAAGTTAAGGAGTTTGAAAGGAAGAACTTATTCTGGAATATTGGAGAGGGCACAAAGTCTGTAAGTGCCCTTCTAAGAGGGAAGGGGACCCACACTTAGGAGAGGATGATGCAGAGGCAGAGGCAGGCATTGAAGTCATGAACCTGGATCTCTGTGACCTCCACCAAGTACAATAAGCAATACAAGCAAGCTTTCGTAGAGTCTTCAGAAGGAATCCAGCTCTGCTGAAACCCTGAGTTTGGAATTCTGGCCTGTGGAACAGTGCAAAAATAAGTTTCTGCTGTTTTAAGATGCTGTCTTTTGATGATAGGTTGGAAAGCCTTGGAAAATGATCACACGTTCTCTCACTCACCCCTAATTTTGAAGTTGTCCTTACACTGCTCTGTGTCTTGCTCTCACATTGGATCTCGTGTCTTTTTGGTCACACTCCCTAAGTACTGCTTGCCCTTGATGACTCATAATTACAGTTTCCAAGAAAGTCTCTCTGTCTCCCGGACCTTTCGTTTAATCAGTTCTTCAAAGTTCCACTTTCCATGTAAGACCACATGAGCACAAATTCTAAGCGTGGATGTCTTTGGGCAGCGCTATTATGTTTATCACAGAGTAAAATACAGCACGGGGACCTGCTCTCAGTGCCTTAATGCTCCTTCCTGAAACTGTAAGCATTATTTCCTTTCACATTTCATTGACCAAAGAAAGAAGTCCCACGGGTGATCTGATTTCCACAGCACAGTGGTATGCAACCCACGCATAGGAGGAACTATGTGCTGAAAGACTGATTGTCTCAGTTACTTTTCTCTCATTGCTGAGAAAAAATACCTGACACCCAAAATTAAGGAAGGAAAGGTTTATTTAGCTCACAGTTTGTGGAGGTGTCAGTCCATACTCAGTTGGCTTCCAGGCAGAGTGGCACATGGCAGAGGGCAACAGTTCACGGCAGCAGAAGACAGCAAAAGCAACAAGAGCAAAAAGGGAGGAGGTGGAGTGAGGAGAGCAAGCCTCTTTCCCTCTCTTACATTGTATGCCAACTACCTGCCCCAGGGTAGCACTCACACCCATAATCCCAGCATTGGAACATGGATCAATCATAAGTTCTAGAAGCCCACCCCATGATTGCACGAGGCTTTCAGAGGACATGCAGACACCAACAATGACGCTGATGATATTATCTTTCAAGGAAACCTGGGAGTTTTCCTGTGCCATAGAGACACATGAAACTACTGAGGATGTGCTATGGAAAAGACTTCAGAGCCCAAAAGGTAACAAGATGGACATCTGTCTGGAAGAAAAGTTTACATAAAAAAGATTGATTCCATAAGGCAGGAACAGACAAATACAACAGAGGAATCACATTGTAAATAATCTAAGACAGATTAATACATTTGAGAAAATACATAGTGCTCTTAAGAAGGTAGCCAGGGCAGATCGAGATTTTACAGCTAGGGCCTCTTCTTTTCATCTTTAAAGGTTCATTTTGTATGTCAGCTCCATAAAAGAGGAGGCCCTAGTGACACTACTCTCAAGGGGACTCTCCATAGGGACTCACGGCACCTCCTTACCTATAGTAATGCGATCTGAACTCTGTGCTAGTACATCCGCACGATCATATAATTACTCATACTCGTTTACTTCTAGACAGAACATGTCTTATATATTGGATATTGGAGCATATTGGAACATGCCTTATCAAAGTTGCTCAGTACCATATGAAATAATAAAAGATTGAAATAGGAGTGAAAAAATTTATGGGTAGAAGTGCTCCAAAAATACAAGGTAAGAGAAAAATAATGTTGCCCAATATACTAAGAAGTTAAAAGAAATTAAAGGTGGAAAATATGTAATGAAGATGAATATCCAGCAAATAACAAAATGATTCCTATAGCTAAACATGTCCTATATCAATTACTAAGCCCAGGTACTGAACGTCGCATAAGAAAATCTCTGCTCCCTATGGTTAAGTGGAAGAAATCACACACACAAGCTTAAATACGGAGACATTGCTCTTATACAAGAAAGCCAAAGTTTAAGTAAATTAAAAAGCAAATTAAAAGCTAGCTAATAAGAAATAGGGAGACAGATGTTTGTAAAAGGGAAGGAGACCAAGAGGTGGGGGGAGGGAAAGATGGGAAAAAGGACATAAAAAGGAATTAAGATACTTTATGAACACACACCAACTCTCCACAAAGATGTAATCATTATGTGCTGCGAACATGTACTAATCAAAAATGAAACTTAAAAGGAAAAAGAAGAAAATCTCTGTTCCATTCAGTAATTTGCCATGTAGGAAACCCTATCAGAACGTCAGCCCAGTTTACACTGTTTCAGAAAAGCGTGCGTGCCAGATAAATGTTATATAGCCACTAAAAATAACAACATGGACGGTGAAGTTAATGTTTAAATAAGCAAATCCATCTAATTGAAATTAGGGTTAATTTACTATTCAACAATTCTCTCTATTTACAGTAAATTCTTTCCTGCCCTGAACAATGGAAATAATTTCACTGACAACCAAACAAGGAAACATCAGCAATTTGAATATCCATTTCAGGATCAGAAGAAATTTGCATCAATCTCAAGCCAAGAGATGTTTTATTCAGCACTTCAAGTTCCTCCTTTCATGTTTCTTAACGTTTTGATTTCAGGATTTTACTTTTCACATGAAAAGTATCATTATAAACCATTTCTGAGAACTCCTAGGCACGGATACTTTAAACATTTAAGTAAATAAAAAGATCTATGCAGAAAGAAAAACATGTATATTCACACTAGAAGACCGAACCTTCACATATCTCTCATCTTCTAGCTCATGAAACCAGTCATTTTTTAAAATCACTTTTACCATGGTTTAGGTTCCTTTAATTGTCAGCATCCATGTGTTTGCCAGTTTCTCAGCCATAACAATAATTATGAGCCATTTACGTAGCAGCAAAATTTCGGAATCTTACTGGTAAGAACATCGTCCGGGAGCCGACAGCGCGGGCCCTTCCAGAACACGTGCGCTCCCTCAGCGCCATTTTCCTTCACGTCCCCTGCAGACTGTTGGGAACTGACTGCCGTTCACGGAAGGCATTCACTTCAGTATGCTTTGTGGGTTTTCCTGAATTAAAGTAGCATTTTCTATTAAAAACTTCTATTTTGAGATTTCTTTAATAATTTGGCTGGAAATATAGTTTGATACAGAACAAATTGTAGCTAGGGTACATCTTTTGACCAGATTTAAATTAAAAAAGAAATGAAAGCCATTTTTGGCAGCTTTAATTTATACAAGTGTAAAGACAGAATAGAAAATGTGCTAGACATGAATTTAATTCAAAATGCTGTCGGTTACAGCTGAAGCAGTTTATCAGCCAGCAAAACTTCATAGCAGCATGTGAGTAGCCAACAGCGTGTCGCTCATCAGACCTGCGATGCTTTTCTCTTGTCTGACTATTCAGCTCAGAAGTTTTCTTTGCTGTTGCAATTAGTACTCGTTCAGCTAAAAACACCCTTTCAACAAAGCAGACTAATTGCAAGCTCCTGAGCATTCTCTTTTGTCTGTATAATAAGAAGCTGCCTTCTCTTGCTCCTTGAGAACTGGAAATGTGTTTACATTTATTATGGATGGAAGATTGGTCACTTTAGAAACCCAGTCATTATCACCATCAGCAGCAACACCATCACTGTCGCCACAGGGGATTAAATTGAACTTTTCCATCCAGAAATGACTCCAATATGATACCCCCTGCCAAGGAAGAGAATGGGTCTCTGGAGCCGTGGCTATAGCTCAGCAGCACAAGAGACTTTCTGGCAAGCACCAGGTCCTGAGTTCGATTTCTGGTACAAAAAAAAAAAAGGAGAGAGAATAGGTCTCCGAAGGTCAAGAGCTAGGTAGGGAACAGGGACTAGGCCTCTGGACTCTCGGCACCAAGATCACACCGCCTAATGTGATCCCCTGAGCCACAGTCACGGCTGCACGCTGTGAGCTGCTGACCTGGGCTGCATCCTGCCTACTTTATGCAGCATCATAAGATGGAAAGTATGTATCTTCTCCACCCTCAAGATGGCGATGACACACCCTTTCTGTACAAAACACAATACCTGTCTTCCCCTGCTGGACAGAACTGAAATGTGTGCATTGTGGACAGCCTCACAATTGTTGCTTTCCTTCGGTATCCAAATCTCATGTCAGGACCTGAGCCCTGAATCCAAGTACATCTGGACTCCTCACCACCCGGTATTCTGGTGAAATTTAGTGCTCAGCACTCACATTCCCTATGAAAGAAAGAAGGAATATTTAAAAACTGTTTCTTCAAAAATATTTGGTTGTGAAATGTACTTTATTTCATAGCACAGTATAGGTATATCCATATATCAATGTCTATTAATAGATGATCAATAGATAGATAGATAGGTACATAGATACATGGATACATACATAGACAGATACATAGATAAATAGATATATGGGCACAGATAAAAACATAGTAGACAGACAGACAAGCACATACACACAGGGGGCTACTAAATAATACTCACAAGTGCGAAGCACCTTGATTAATATTCTTCTATTCTTCTATTCTGTCCTGTCCTGTCCTGTCCTGTCCTACCCTACCCTACCCTACCCTAACCAACTCTATTCTTTCTAGTCTATGTTTCAAATCTGTCTTAATTTAATGAATTGCAATCCATTTCTGTCCTGGATGGGAAGAAATCTGCACCATTAGGATGATGAAATGAATACTGAGCTTCAACGCTCCATATATACCACAGAATATTACCAATCATTTGATTAATTTAATCATATTTTTGAGAAGGGAATGACATGATTTTCTTAAAACTGCACAAATAATTTAGTAGCAGATTTGGAAATAGAAATCAAATCACTTGAATCTTATTCTAGGACAGTCTTTTTTCCGAAGCAAACTTAGAACAATACTTTTGCATTTTTTTATTTAAAAGAGAAAAAATAACAAAGTAGCAACAAAAATAGAGACAAAACAACACAAAAAAACAATAAAAACAATACAGAATTTCAGAACAAGATGATAAAAATTGACAGCAATTGTTATATTACATATTGTTATCCCCAACAAATTGTTCAGAAGACCAGATGTAAGTATGCAAGGTCACTCAAACAATTAAAAAGAATAAAAACTAATGAAGAAAACATTAGAAAAGGTACAGAACTTCACTAAACAAGATGGTAGGAATTCAACAGTGGTTATTCTATTGCATATTGTTGTCTTCAGTTTAGTTCTTCTGATTACCAGATTGGAGTATTACTCAGCTGTAGAAAGATAAACTCGAAGCTTTTATAGATAAATGGAGGCAACTAGAGACCACACTCAGAAGTGAAGTAAAATAGGGCATTTATCCTACAAATACTTATTGAGTACCTATTTTCTATTAAGAGATTTACAAATATTATTGGTACTGCTGTTGTTGACCTTGTATGTTAGACTTAAAAGGTAAGCCCTTCAATGGCAGCATAAATACTACTTTACTGCTGTTATCTTTAGCTGCAATGTGCAGAGTTTATCACGAACAAGCATGATTTATAATCTCCCTTGTATATTTAGCAAAAGCATGTGTAAATAATTTAGTCTCTCTCTGTGTTCTGGGATTATTTTCTTCCATTTTCAAGACATTTCATTCTTCAGATTCTGTTTTCTGGCCTTTTTAAGGTGAAAAGACTCTAGGTTTCCTGTTGGAGCCACCCTGCTCTGTGTCATGGCCTCTGTTAACGCCCTCAGCCAATGAAATGAATCTCATTTATCTCTGTCCCTTTCTTCCAAAATGTGGGCAGTAGAATCTTTCTGGATTTGGTTGATCTCCAATGCATTTATTCAGTTATTTCTTTATATTTTACCTGTAGTTTATAGTTGCTGTTTATGGAACATCAGTCTGATGAGAAATTACTTGGCCATATGAAAGGTGCTCTTCTGTGTAATTTAAAAGCCTATGATCAGATACATATTTAGAACTGCAATGTCATCTTGGTTGATTAACTTTATAATCATTAAAAGTTGTCCCTTCTGTTCTCTGACAATTTCCTCTTATTAAAGTTGACTTTGTCTGATATTATATGGCCACAAGAGTATTATTATAATTTGTATAATTATTCTTCAACTTCGATTCTTATCTCGTACAGAAAGTATACAATTGAAACTTCATCTTGTTTTCTTTCAATCTTTGCTTTTAGAGTACAGAATGCTAGCGATAAGGCAGTCTGGTAAAATCTAGTGCTTAGCATCCCCATTCCTTATGAAAGAAAAAAGGCATATTAAAGATTGTTTCTCCAAAAATATTTGGTTGTAAGATATACTTTACTTCATAGCACAATATACATATAATCATATATCAGTATCTATAGACAGATGATAGATAGGTAAGTAGATGGGTAGGCAGACTGATAGTAGATAGACAAGCAGGTAATCATTTTTATGTCTAGTGTTAAGTCTCCTGTCCAGTATTTGTTTTCTATTTGTCCCTTGTGTTTTATTCCTTCAATTCACTTTTATATATTTTTGAAAAATTGTTCCAAATTCTTCTTTTTTAACTCTAAATCTAAGTATTTTTATTGGTTACTCTGGGGTCTAAAACATACAATCTTACTCCTGGTACCAAACCAAGGGGAAAAAGAAAAGAAAACAAAGAAATAAAAGATATGACCTTAACTTCTTACATATATAACTTGAGTTAAGATTATACTAACTAAATTATAACGTGAGAAATGTCCCATGATATAATTGCACTAAAGCATGAAGTCCTTGTGCAGCACTTGGGAGGCTAAGGCAAGAGAGCCAATGTAAATTTGAGCCCCCCCCTTACTTACATAATTCAAGTCTGCCCTGAAGTACCTAGTGAGACACTGTCTCAAAAAATAAGAAAAAAGTTCCTTTCCTAATTATTGCAAATAATTTACTTTTTTATTATAAATAGAAAAAAAAAGCCAAAATTTCCCAACCAGATAAAAGGAAGGTACAATAGTTAGTACATTGAGTATTGTTATCTTCAAAGTAGCTATTCGGAGTACAAGGTATTAGCATGAGAACAATGCCCAAACAATATTAACACCAAACTTTGTTTTCAATGAACTAAGAGAAATTAGTAACTATCTTGTATATATATATATATATTTTTTTTTTTCCTTTTCTCTTCCTTCTTTTCTCCTTTCCCCCATCCCAGGTTCTCTTTCCTTTTGAACAGTTTCTTCCCATTTCACAATATCTGTTGTACATTTTGGATCTTATTTATTCTGTCAGCTTCTCATACTAGGGAGACAATACAATGTTTGCACATGTGAGTTGGAGTTATTTCACTTATGAATGTGGTCTCCAGTTGCATCCATGCACCTATTAAAGTCTCAAGTTTATCCTTCCTTGTGGCTGAGTCCACTGTGGTTTTGTACAGGTAATTTATTTTTAGGTATAGGGTCAGTTGCACTATGCACTGTCACTGTTTTACTAAATAGCCTTTAAATTTTCATACACTATCATGCCTTTCCTAGTATTGATTGTTCTGTTCCTGTAGGCCTGAAGCTCTAGCTGTGCTCATTTTGCACCAGCACGAGGGGCTTCTGTGCCAGCTCTCCTAGAGTGAACCGCTCAGCAACGTGCTTGTGAACTCACTCAGTGTGTGCTGTCTGAGCGCAGGTGTGCTTTGTCATCACTTTTCACAGACATGTTCATCACCTGAATATTCTCTATTGATAGTGTTTGGGTTTGTGTGTGCAATTTTTTATGCATTTTTACTTCAAGCAATTTAAATGTGTCATTCAATTTTCCTCTTTTGCTCAATTATTTCGGGTATATTTAGTATAACTCTTACCAAATGCTTTGCAGTTAAAAGACTTTTTTTCCACTTCCTCCTATTTCTTCATATTTTGTCTTTGACTGTGGTATTCAGAAGTATAGCTTTGAGTTTCTAAGTGAGCTTTTCTAGGTGTTTATCCAACTGGTTTTACCTGAGCTTTTCAGACCTATGGGCTTATGCTTTTCACCAAGCATGGAAAAGTGGTCACTAGTTTTTCACATAAATTTTCTGCTTCATTCTCTGTGCTGTCCCTTTTGGATATATTATATCCAATTATATATCCTAGATATGCTACAATGACTGAGACTGCTACACGATTCTTGGCCAGGATATTCTTCTTTTGGGGGGGGGGTATTCTTCTTGATCCCAGTTCTCTGTGCACATTTTAATCATTTCTATTCATTTTTCTTGAAATTTACTAGCCTTTCCCTTTGTGGCCCTGTTGACTGGTAAGCTCATCTGGTTTATACATTTTTCAATTTCACATATTTTTTTTCAGTGTCAAAAATCTCTATTTTGTTATTTAAAAATTACCTTTATTGGCTCATATTGCCTCTTCCTATTCTGTGCATCTTGTCATAGGAATTTTTAAGCAGAACCTTGCAAATTTCTTCCTATATGGTTCAATATTTGCTATTACACTAATATTCCTTCAAGTGTATTTTTATTTTGATTGTAGGTATCATTTGCCTTCCTTTTAGCATGCTGTACTTTTGTATATATAATATTTTACATAGAAAAAGAATAAAAACTGAATTATTCATCTGCTTTGTTGATTTTGCATTGTCTTTTGGTGAGTACAAGCAGTGTCTTAATGTCTGCCAGTTAATCTAATGAAACAAACACTCATATTTCAACAGGAGTGAAAAATCACTCAGTACTGAACCACCACTCAGTACCGTGGCTTAGTCCAGTCTTGTGCAAAGCCCCAGGGCAGCAGCTGAGTTTTCAGATCTTACCAGTGTTGAAGGCGGGTGATGGCTGGCCTGCGCATCAGCTGTGGGCTCACCTTTGGATAGGGGAGGCAGACTACATGCATCTACGACGTTTCTCACTTTAATGTTTAGCTCTCCGCTGGCTGTCAGCCCCATTTGTATGATTAGGAGGAAGGAAGAATGATGAATTAATCGAATTACTGCTGTTTTGTACCTTTTCCAAACACCAGCTTGTCCTGACAGACTTCTCTTTCACAGTAGCACGGCTGGCCTCTAATCAGCCCAGCGGGCTCTGCAGTTTGACGTCTTCTCCAAGATTCTCTTTCCACGTGCAGACGCCCAGCCACGGAGTGACTCAGAGCCGCAGTTGGCCTCCAGGTAGCTGGTATGGTTTGCTGTTCTTTATGAAATGCTCCATTTCTCTCAAATTAAATTCAACCAGACATCATTATATCATCTGTTTTCAGTGATCTCGTAGCATTATTTTTATTTTACTCAGTTTTTTCTTGCTCTCCTTATGAGAGAAGAGATATCTATGCCCTTTTATACCCTAACTATTGCAGGAAAACCCATTATTTTTTTAACCCCACTTCAACCAGGCTACTGCTCTCGCTTCTCCATTGCCTCAGGGCCTGTCAAGGTTGGCAGAGATGTCACATCCTCAGAAACCACTCGCCAGCGCTAAGCTGGTGACTTCTGAG
Source organism: Dinomys branickii (assembly GCA_004027595.1). NCBI lineage: Eukaryota > Metazoa > Chordata > Mammalia > Rodentia > Dinomyidae > Dinomys > Dinomys branickii. Next base: position 130,335 of record PVLD010002712.1, on the reverse strand, counting down.
TAGCGGAGACCCTTTGACCATCCCCACTCTTGGGACACATCTTCACTTTCCATCAACACCAGTGCCTGGTGGGTAGTGTCTTTTCTCTTTGCCTTGCTGGGTGCTTCTTCAGAAGTCTTCCTTGCCAAGTGCTCCCATTTCTGATATCCCAGAATCCGCACGCACCGCTCCAAGACGGGGTTTTCAGGACTCACTTTCTCAACTCGTCCTATACAAAAACGTACATAGCTCTACAGGTTCAAATTTTATCTATACACTAATACAGTAGAGTATAATGTCTCCAAAATTTATATCTAGCCATAATCTCTCATGAGGACTCTGGAGGAGTCCATCTATTTACTCGTTCACCGCATCTGCCTGGAAGTCAGAAAACTGCTGCGATCGTATCAGAATCTGCTTCAGGCCCGGTCATTTCTGTGGCCTTCACCTACCCGAGCACCACTCTTTCCTTGTCATTCTTGTTAAATGGTGCAAGCAGAGAAAAGAAAAAAACTTCTATAAATACACAGCGAATAGTTCACTTTGTCATATAAAAGTTTCCAATCAATAATTTCTACCTTCAGACTGAATCCACCTAACATAGCCACCTTCACTACCTCTATTCCGTATGCCCGCAGTCCCCACCCTCGTCGTTTATTGCTACATTACTGTAGTAGCCTTTGGTTTCATCTCTGACTCTCCCATTGTCCACCCCCCAGTCTCTATTTGCTAAGTAGAAGAGATTTTATTTTAATATGTGGATGGATTTCAAACACGCGATGGCTGCCCTGCCAAAAACATCTTTATAGTAAACCACAAAGTTAATTTTTCTTTTCCAAAATCCTTTAAAAGTGTCCCACCACATTTACCAACTTTCAAACATGCAGCTGTGGCCAGTAGCACGCTTCTGGATCTAGTCTTTCTCTCTTCCCCTTGGTGTTCTACTGTGCCACACTGGCCTCCTGCCTACACATTTCTGCTGCAAGTCTTTTGTCATTGTGGTTTCCAGGACACCTCTGCCCCCACCTAGTGACAGAAGACATCCTCACATACTCTGGTCTTTACTGATCTGACTTCTCTTCCAGCCACCAACACCACTGGTTGTCATTATGCAACCTTTTGCCAAGTTCCTTATTTTTCAGGGATACTTCTCTTCCCAAATGATGCTACATGTAATTTTTTTCAATTTTCTGTTTCCTTCCCTTGGCAGACATAGACTTTGCTTGTTCATTTTACATATTTTCAGATCTAGAATTCTGGCTGACATCTCACCAGTATTCACAAGGCTAAATTTTTATAACAGCGGAGCTCCCTTGTGGGATCTGGACTAGAAAGCCCTCAAAATAAATCAAAATATTTTACTTCTGTTTTACAGTAAAGTAGGTTTAGAAGTAAAGTGATAATCTTCAGCAATCCATTTTATGGAATTGCTATTAAAATACCTGAATTATGCCTCCACGTGTATATGCACTATATTCTCAGAACACAGCTGGTGCTGGCAAAGTGGAGATGACAGGCAGTTTTTGAGAGCTCACTTTGGAAAAGCATCCTACAACAATTCTACTAATCACAGTTCTCCCAGTAATGCACTTTCAATCAGCTAAGCATTTTGGAAATGTATTTATAATTTCCTAACCCACAGAATAAAGCATAAGTTATCCATAAAAAGAATCATTAGAACTTTCAAAGACAGTTTGTAAAAATAGTTCTGTAAGAGAGCACATTTGCAAAAGTTACCCTTCCTTGTCAATAACAAAGGGGCAGGAGAAAATAGTGGAGGAGTGGAAAACGTGTTGGTGTTTTACTTCCACTCTGTGTAAGAGAACACCAGTCTCCAGCTACCTTTGGACTATTACCAAGCCAGCTAAAATAAATAAAAGTAAAGATACAAGGATATTTTAAGGGCCAATGTCAACTTACTGGGAAGCTAAATCACATTAAGTAAACCGATCATACCCATGAATGCATTCTCAGAAAGACAGGATTTAAAATTAAAATTGTAGCTATGAAAGCAAAGAGTTACCCGTCCTAGAGTATTGTGCCTTGAGGTCAGAAGGGTTGCACGGGTCTACACAAAGAGAAAGAGCAACGGCGCGAAGGAAGGGAGGACAGGAGGGAGGCTGGGAAAAAGGAAGGAAAATTTTTCACACAATGTACCCTAGTTCTCATCAGCACACGGTCTGTGTGCTGCAGAACAGTAGATGTGCACATAACCAGGAATGCAATGACCTATCCTGCAGCCATGTGCGCAATCTCAGGGTTTCAGGCTAATAGACCGCACAGCCCACCTCACACTAGGACCACATGACACTGTCCTGTATAGATCTCCCTATGTAGATCCTGAGAAGTCTTGGCCACAGGACATTCTGATCCTTTTCTCTCTCCTTTTAGAAACACAGGCCCTGTGTGTGGAGTGACCCGAATGATCTCTGCACTCTGCTTCAATCTATTACTGTCAGCAAAATCTGTCGCTGGATCTGCAAAGCTAGAGAGCAGAGTACAGATGAAAGTAACATCTGCAAGTCAGTGCCATTCTTTTAATTCCTGCCTGAGTGGCTACTTCTTCCAAACCAGTAACTCAGTCCAAATACCTCCACTCACAGTGTGAGACTGAGTTGTAAGCTGAGAATTGGAGGGTATTCAAGGAAATGCTTCTGATGTAAAAGGAAGTGAAAGATCCAGATTTGCTTTATATGTGCGGAATGACAGAAGCCAAGTTAAGAAATCGTAATGAAAGGCTATCAGGCCATATTAATAGCATTATAAGAATACAAATGAAACAACCCTTTTATAATAATTTTACATATAAAAAATTAAAATCTCCTTACACATATCACATGTTCAGACACCCTGACACATACATATTAACCAATAATCCAGACTGGAATTATTTTGAGTTATGGTAATTTTGAATAGATATGTGCGAACTGAATGAACGGAATGAAATATTTAGGATGCCTGAAGAGAAATGATGAAAGTAAAAGAAACAAGTAGAGAAGCACTGCCAAAGTTAGGGTCCTGCACACATGTGCTGGGGAAAGCTCCAACTAATGGCTACATGATCAGTCAAGTTTCACAATATTTTATCTGTATATATCTATATTTACCTGTCTTTATGTATCTAGGTATCTGAAAAGTAGAGTGTTTTATGTAACCACCCTCCATTCTACATCATTTAAAAGATACTGGGTTTCAGGAGACAGAAGTCAGTTACTTCAGGCACCATCAGTCTTTGCTCCACGTAACTTCTTCCTTGATTGCTCTTCTCTTTCTCCTTCCCTCCACCCTAAACATAATGACACGCAGCAACTCTGTACTGTGAATAGGGAGAGAAAAGCAGCTCACCTAGGGCGTCGCTTATTACGACTTCACATAAGGAGTTCGAAGGTCAAAGTCTGGCTCTGCAATATTAAGTTATAGCACTTTACATAAGTGGCTGTATTTGCATACACTTCATCATCTTCATCTAAAACAAATGGACATAACAATGACTGTTCCGGTTATATTAAATAATTAATGGAGGATCAAGAGAGGAAAGAGTAAATATAAATGAATAGAACCAAAAATATTGTATGATTGAAATCCAGTATGAGCATATATTTTCTGTGTATAGTAGGTGAGCAGTGAATTCTAGGATCAAAATAATATTTAATTCAGTGACAAGTACAGAAGACATTAGAGGTACAATGGCCATAACTTGGATTAAACAGCAGTGAACACTTTATTCATAAAATTAAACTCAGATATTCAGCTTTATTATGTTACCAGAGTAAAACACATGAGCTTATAGCATGTAACTTTTACACTAAGCTATTTGGGCAGAATATGTGGGCTCTTTAATATTAAATTAGAAATAAAGTTATTCTAGCCATAAACCTGCATGATGCTTTCTCATTACATAAGCAATGAAAAACCAAAGTCAACCCCAATGATGGAAAGGTGAACACTTTTTGCTCAGATTCATTATAGATAGATAGATAAATAGATACAGACATATATAGTCAGCTACATTAAAGCACCAGGTACAGTGTTAAGAATTCATGAGCTATAATTTCAGGAAACATGTATACTTATAGCTCTATGCTTTCAGGACAGCCATAAATAAATGATACAAAAATTGATATCATATTTATCATTTAGAGAAAAGCAATATACTTCAAGTAATTCATTTTCTATTTTCACTACATTATAATTTATAGTTATAGAAATGTACACAATTTCACCAACATCTAATGGTGTCCACCCATCGGGCAGTGTTTCTACAAACTAGGTCAGAAAGGCCCCCTAATGCCTATATATGAGCAAAATCTCTAGAAATAAAACTCAGTAGTTACCTGATGTACATAAAGCTTGGTTAATAACTTGGCTACAGAGATTTGCCAGATTCCATCGTCTCTCCTCTGGCAACCTAAAGAGGTGGTAGCAGAAGATATTTGTTCCATACCTCACAACTCTGACGACCAGAGTCATCTCAGCCAGCAGCATCTGGGTGAGCACGTGACTTCATCTAGAGCAAGGGTCACTTCTGAAGATCACTGGCAAGCTTCGCCCTGCGCCTCGTGTAACACTCTCCAGACGTCAGAGAACTGACTGCTACAGCCTAGAAGGGAAGCTCTCAGGAGTCACTAAATGCAAATCCAACGTGACGTCTATGATCCAAGAAGCTGTCATACCCACCAGCACCCACAGCACTGCTGGTGTCAGGACGCTGAAACCCTCAACTTGCCATTTGGGAAACTAGAATCAACACCACAGGAATAACTGAAAATATCAGGAAAATATGAAACATAATGTTTGCTTCAGTTACCTTTCCTAACCCTCAAATAAAGTGTGCCTAATTCATGGATCTAAAGAGCCTGTTCCCAGAGAGGTGAATTTTACTTTTCAGGTTCCACAACAGAGAATGTTCTGGAAGTGGATGATAATTGTATCCATTTTTACTACCATTTAATCATAAGGTAGAGAAACAGAACTGACTCTATGTTTGTGTCCTGAAACTTCACTGAATTTATTAGTTCCAATGTTTTCTGATATTTAGGATTTATCATATGTAAAATCATAGCATTTACATAGATAATTTTGCTTCTTGTTTTCCATTCTGGTTACTTTTTGTTTCTCTTTCTTGTTAAATGGTTCAAGCTAGGACCCACCCCCCCCCGACACTAATACATTACGCAGAAGTGGTGATAATGGGTAGTCCTGTGTTAACTTTGAACTTTCAGACCTAGAAGTTTTACCTTTGAATGTCTGCAGCTTTGGGATAGTCATATATGGCCTTTGTTACTGAGATATATATTTTTCCATACATATTTAGTTGACCATTTTTATCATGAACTAATATTAAATTTTGCCAGGTGCTCTTTTGCATCTATTGAGATGAAAACATGATTTTTGTCCTTCGTTCTGTTAATGATGTTTGTGACATTTATTTACTTGGGTATACTGAACTATCTTTGTATGTCAGGAATCAGTCTCCCTGGATTATAATCAAGTTAATGTGCTGTTGACTTGAGTTTCCTGATGTTTCCTTGATGACTTTTGCAACTGTTTTCATCAGAGATATTGGTCTATAGTCTTGTCGTTGCTGTGTTTTCTTCTTACTGTGCTGGTGCTGCTGTGTTTGCCTTGTCTGAGTATCTGGTAACGCTGGCTGGTAAGATGTGTCTGAACGTGCCCTCTTCTCTTTAAATTCCTGGAACTGGTTTTAGTTCTTTATTGAATGTTTGGTAAAATTCAGCAGAGAAGCCATTAGATGCCAGACTGTTCTTTCATGGAAAAAATATTCCATCTCTACACATATTACTGCACTTCAGGTTATGTAATTCTTCAAGATTCTGTCAAAGTAGGTTGCACGGGACTGGGGATATAGCACAGTGGCATAAGGGCTTACCTGGCAAGTTCAAGGTCCTGAGTTCGATCCTCAGTACTGCAAAAAAAACCCACAAAAAACGAAGTAGGTTGCATGCTTTTAGGAAAGTACTCATTTCTTCTAGGCTTTAGATATGTTCCTTTCAAATCATTCTGTGCAGTGATAATTACATTGCCTTGCTTTTATAAATCTTGCATTAAACAACACAGAAATATGTACTTTTATTTCATATTTCTTATGTATGCAAATATCTAATTTTAATACCACTGTTTGTTAAAAACACTATCCTATTATCATTAAATGTCCTATGTGTCATTTAACCTTCACTCTTGTTCCAAAACTCTAGTCTTGTGATTCAAATGGAAAATGCAGCATAATTAATGTATTATTCACTCCATAATTCACTCAGACAAATTAGAAAGTTGGTGTGCTAGTTGTGGAATCATTTTAAATAAAAAATTACTAGTGGACTGATTTGGCAAAGTTCCGAGTATGTATGAGTGATTGACTTAGTAAAAAATGAAGGCCCAACCTGGGTGTGCACAGCACCAAGCAACAGGTTTTTTATTTCTTAATGGAATAAAAAAGAAGATGTAGGCAAAGACTTTCTGAATAAATTTCTAGTTACACAAGAAATAACAGTAAGAATCAACAAATGGGATCACATTAAATTAAAATGGTTTTGCAGAGCAGGAAAACAACCAACAGATTAAACAGAAAAGATACAAAATGGGAATGAATTTTTTCCAGCTACTCCTCAAAGTACCAACATCTAGAATACATAAAAGAGACTCAAACACTAGATCTCCCAAATTTAAAGACCCAACCAAAACATGGGTATCTGAATTGGATAGACACTTCTCGGATGAAAAAAATATATAATTGGTCAATAAATACGTGAAAAAATATTCAATATCACTGGCCATTTGAGAAATGAAAATTAAGATGACATTAAGATTCCATCTCGCCCCAAAAAGAATGGCTACCATCAATAAATCAATGGATAGCAAACGCTGGGAAGACTATGAGAGGAAAGAACCCTTCTTCATTGTTGGTAGGAATTTACATTGATAGCATCATTATGGAAGTCAGTACGGACATTCTTCACAAAACTAAAAGCAGAGATTCTATTTGACCCAGCTATTCTTCTCCTAGGTCTTTTCCCAAAAGACTTAAAATCATCATACCACAGTGACTTATGTATACTTCTGTTTACAGCGGCACGATTCAAAATGCCTTAATCTTGGAAACAGCCTATAAGCCCATTAACAGATGAATGGATAAAGAAAATACGGTACTTACACACCACGGAGTAGTATTCTGTCATAAATTTAAACTTGAAGCACTTATAGGAAAATGGATGCATCTTGACATCATAATATTAAGTAAAGTAAATCAGGCAGACAAGCTGGCATCGTTGCATAGTTTTCTTTATATGAAAAAAATTAATACAAAATAAAGTATGAGTGGAAAGATAATAGGAGAGAAGAGCAAGAACAAGTTACTGGGTCCTAAATATGTTTCTGCTGTCACCTTCTAGTTTCATGCTAATATGGTATCAGAGCTCACTTTGCCTCATTTCCATTTCTTTGCATATGTTAAGCTCTTCACTGCTCCTATGAGCAATGTGTATTTTGAAATTAATTAATTAATTAGTTGATTGATTTCCAGAACAAGATCATCTATGAAAATAGTCTCTCTGTGGCTGCGTAAATTTGAGGGTGGGGAGAGATTTGGGAGATGATATCTGGTGGGTAATGTTTTGTTTGGAGTTTAAAAAAAAGACAAGTTTGAAGTAGTCATGGTTGTACAGCTCCAACAATATGCTGGAAACATACTGAATCATACATTTTAAGTTTGTAAATTGTATAGAATGCAAAATTTAGTTTAAAAGAAGCTGTTATTTTAAAATTTTAAAAAAGAAAGGGGTCTCACCTAGGCTTCTTCAGAGAGTGTCAGTTTTCCCCAGTTTGTTTCCAGGCTTCCAGCACTCTCTTCAGTCTTCCAAGGCAGAACCTTTATTTCCTTACAGAGACTCACGCAGGACTCTAGAACAGGGTCCGTGTCTTTGGGTTTGGTCCAGGTTAGATTTTAAAGGCATTCTCACATTTGATCGAATGCCCAGCTCCTTAGCGTGCAAATGGACCTTTTGAATTCTTCCACACCTGACTCTTAGGTGGGCATTGTAGGAAATCCTCTATACACCATGGATATTAATTCTGTTCTTCTAGTGAGCCCTGACTGATACAGTTGGAATCTTAACCTCAGAAGGTACCATCTATGCACTGGTAACTTTGCCTTGATTATTCCATTCCATCCTGCTTATAAAGGCCACAGTACACAAAACTATAATATAGTTTGTGAATCTGAACTCACAGCCACATTTCTTCTGCTAAAACATGACGAACAAACCTTGAGGAAGTCCTCAGATGGCGGTGCTCACAGAAGCTTTGTGGCGACTGAGTATAAATCCTTTTCCAAGCTAGTGCCCATTTCAATGAAGAAAAATTGCTACTATAATTAATATATAAAGGGCCCAATTTGATAAAACTGATGTTGGTTGATGGAGGACAGTACCCATGCCACTTTTCATGGAAAAGATGAGATTAATATTTTCTGTTTTGGTGGTGTATTTTTTAACAGTTCAAGCTTCCCCACTTGAAGGTTTCCTTTTTATGAGATAGGTTATTGCAGAGTCAACATTCATCTCATTTTTTGATAATTTGGACAGTTTAACTTATATCAGCCGTGTGTCCTCCTTGGTGTTGGAAGGTTAATCTGGTTGATCATTTATATAATCTGTGTTTATGTTACCACATAGTGTCATTCCTGAGGATATCTTTTTTAACACTGGTGAATTCCAGATTCACCTGCGATTCCATTTTTTAATCTCAACTCCAGCTGCTGACCACCTAAATCCTTATTCTTAATAGAAGACTCATTCTAGATACAGTCTTGCTATAATTCGAATTACTTTTTCCATTTTGTATCATAGACAATTAAATTTCATTACTCGATGGTGTATAGATCTTCATTGTTTCTGTCTGTTCTAGCTGAAAAATCACCCTGGGTTTCTCTCATTCAAGATATTATCCATTAACTACTCTGGTAGCAAATATTTGATTAATTGAGATTTTATAACAGAAACAAAAGTCACTATAGTTATTTAGCAATGATAGAGTGATTCACTATATCTATGCTCATAACATTCTTTGAAGAGCTGGTGAGTGACCCTCTGGGCTAGGAAGGAAAAGCTAAGAAGACCAACCAGTTAGGACAACTAGCAGGTATGGCACTGCTGTGAACTTAATTTTAGATAAAAAAAAAAAAGGTCAGTACTGGAGCAACTGAATAGAACACTAGACAGTAACTGAAATCCGCGGATCAAAAGCCGACACCACAAACCGTTGTCGTGCCGCACGCAGAGCTCATGTTCCTCTCCAGCCACAGCGAAGCTGGTGGGCAGCACCGCAAATCGGCGTCCGGCTCCTTTCTTCCTGACCCCGGGAAACGAGAAACCAGAGAGTGGAGTGCTGATGTCAGAAGAAGAAAGCAAGTAAAGCAAAACAAGGGCAGCGAAAGTGGACTGCACTTCATCTTTACGCTTCAGTCTCACAGAACGAACCAAAGTGTCGATGCTTATGTTTTACCTGGAACTCTTGCTGCGAGCAAGCCGGACAGTATGGGTTTTGCTTTGCATTATATTCCTAGAGGGGCGCACTACAGTTGAGACTGGACCCTAAAAGGGAAGAGATCGTATCCACCGCTTGCGCTAGTACGGAAACACCTGCTCTAACCCATCACCTGGCATACACGGAGTATGTGAACTTCCTCACGTCAGGGCCCACAAATTAAACAGAAACTCGTTATCTAGAAATCAGTCAGTAGATAATTCTTGAATTGATGGGTTTGGGTAGAATATTCATACATGAGGAAAATCTGCAATTATAAAAACAATGCTTTCATACAAAGAAAATGACAAATGTGATGGGAAAAGCTGAAAACGGCGCCCTAGGTAGGACAGAGGAAGAGATGAGCCCTCCTTTGCCGAGAGGAGAGTTCGTTCAGTGAAAGGGTAGAATGATTCGATACAATGACACAATAGTTTTTATGTGCCTGAATAATTTCCACATGAGAAAGAGATTTTATAGATTTAGCTTAAGTAGACGGACACTGAAGCATGAGATGAATATACACTTTTAAGAAGCACGATTTCAGCCCAATGGAAGTAAAGGATTTCAAACTTCTGACACTGCACTCTGCTTCCATGTACCCCTTTCCTGGGCAGGAACTGAAGACAGGGTGGTGCAGTGAGTGTAGTTCAAGAAGGATGGGTCCTTGTCCTGTCCTTTCCATGAGACTGTGCAACAATAAAAAACTCTCAAAATGTACAGCAAAACCGTTTGCTTGAAAAATTCCTAAAATTATCTAAAAGTGTTACTCTAATGTCAAATACATTCATAAAATTCCAAACACTACTCATCTTTACTGCAGTGTTCTCAGAAACTTCAGCATTTCTCAGAAAATTATGAATACCTCCAAAGAAGGCTGTATGAGCACAGGGTAGTGTGTCCAGTTACTGTCTAGTGTCCTATCACCTCTTTATTAGGGTTTATTTATATTGCAGATCAGCTCCATAAAACAAAAGAACAAGCACTTTGATAAATGCCTTTGGAAAAAGAGAACCCCAACAAAAGTTTCTCTTACAGGACAAAGAGCATGTCAAATTGTTAAGGAAAGAATTAAGAGAGGAAAAGAGAGGAAGAAATAAAACTAGGAAGAAAACTGAAAGGGTAAATAGGAGAAATTATGATTGGATCCAAGCACAGGATTAGCCTTGAGAATGTATTTCCTGATGCATATGAGTTTTTTATTGTGGCATATCATACAATATTCAATGATGCAGCAGTGCATCCTGATAATTACAATTCAAAGAAGTTCCACATCCCTTTCTCCCCTGATCCCCAGCTCAGTGTTTGACCGGAACTATCCAAGATGACAGAGACTTTGGGCCCTCCCAGGCAGGCCATTTATAGGAGCTTGAAGAACAGCACTGACCAGTCTGATACTCAGTTTCTAGAAGCTCTCTGGATAAGAGATACTGTTCTGAAGGAATAATTTGCTATAATAGTTACTACCAAGGAGCTTTGAAAGCAAGGCGTGTCCCAGCATGATTCCAAGCTCTGCCTTGTCATCATGCACAGAGGAATAGGCTCTGTTACAGTATGATTTGCTTCATGGTGATTCAGGGAGAAAAATCAATCTTGAAGAAAAGTATGCTTGGTCAGACAGCTATTTTTCTAGCAGCCAGTATAATGAACACTACAAAGATGAGAAGCACTGGCAGTGAGAATCATCAGATCTCTGCACAGATGAGGGATTTGCATGAATTCCATTTGGTAACAAATAAGCAACAGAGAGTACTGATACTGTTTACTGGGGACAGAGGGTTTCAGAGAAATTACTTCCTGCACATACAACCATCAGAGAATCAGCTTGCAGTGCTCAGAGCACTTTAAAACGCTCACTGATCTAACATCCAAGAAGCAACGACTCTCTGTGTATCCCAAGCCATCTCTGCTACATCTTTGTCCTTCATTAGTAAATGAGAAAATTCACTCATTGTTGAGAAGGAAACGAATATTAGTCTTCAGCACATACCGCCTTGGGGAGTTATTCAAATACTCTATTTCAAAGGTAAAATTATAAGCATATTTTTCCACTGATACCGCGTTACTCTGTGGGGAAAAATGCTCAGTATGTGAAGTCTTCTGCGGCACGAGAGGAAGTGTGGACGTAAGGAATGGCTGTGCCTGTGCCTTCTTGTACGACACAGCAAATCACCTAGAGGCTCCAGCTCCTCGTGCATTATGCTTTAATACACTGAGCTTTGTGTTTGTACCAGGTAAGTGTCCGCAATTTCTGCGCATGATCGGCCTCTTTGACATGTCATCGCTATAGTGGCTAATATTCTGAGTTGCAGGATTGAAGCAATTTAACAAGCAAAGATGAAGAAAAGCAGAAAGACAGCCCACATGAGTGTTTCCTACTGGAAGCTCTGTCGGCACGTCAGGTACTTTGGAATGACAGGGAACTCAAGCAAATCTGCTCCAAGTGTTATGGAGCCATAGAACCAAAAGAAATACCACCAAACTTGGTATCAGTGAAAATCTGAAACTAAGCAGGCTGAGCCCAGCATGAAGGTTCATACCTGTAATCTCAACCCTATAAGAGGCTAAAGCAGGAGGATTGTAAGTACAGGGCCCAGCACATACCACCTTGGGGAGTTATTCAAATACAAGTACAGGCCCAGGAAAAGTTAGCAAAATCTTCTTTAAAAATTTAAAAAGTGCTGGGGATGTAGCTCAGTGTCACAAGCAAACAAATAATTTTTAATCTTAAAGATTTGCAGTATTATCAAGATGTCAAGTATCCAGGAAATTGTCATAATAAATTCTATTCTTTAACTGTACAATTTTGCATGGTGTCTTCCCATCTTTTCCTGATTCTCAAGCTGAGGGAACTAAAACTTCAAAAATTAAATGTGCTTCCCAGGGTCACTGAGGGAGATAATTCAAACATTTGTTCTTTTCCCATTTTTGTTATCGAAGGGGGTCAGAGACAGAGACAGAGATGAGAGAGAAAGAGAGAGAGGGAGAAAGAGGGAGAAGAGAGAGACTTTTCTAAGTGTCTGGAAAAAAAAAACAATATAACAGTAATGGGCTTACTCCATTGCAGAATGGAGTAAGCCCAAACTATTTAGAGTCCAACACAAAAGTATAGAGCTAAAGAATTCACAATAGGGCTGGGGATATAGCTCAGTGGAATAAGCGCCTGCCTAGCGAGCGCAGGGTCCTGAGTTCGATCCCCAGCACCGCCAAAAAAAAAAAAAAAAAAAAAAAGAATTCACAATAAAGGAAAATAATGCATCAGATTTGAGGCTGATTGGATGTAGAGCCAGCATGGGCCCATATTTCCAAGTCTGGCAGCCTGGATATGATAACTGCACTCCCACTGATTCATCATCAGCTCCAACGGGCTGCTCTGGATAGCACAGCACGGATAGACATTCCTGCAGGGGAGCATCACTGTGGGCACGCCACAGGTTACGCACCTGACGTGCCTCTAATGCATCTGACAGACATGGTACACACAAGATGGATGCTGCTGCCCAAGTCACAGGACATCCCATCTGCTTTGCAGTAAGCTCTTCTTTCCTAAGTAGCATTAGTCTCTAAAGTTAAAATAAAAATACAGTGTACCAGTGAATAAGCCAGTAACAAAACTGCCAAGTGCTATGTACTGTATATGATTCGGCGTGGTACGCTTTTATCTGACTGTGAGAGTAGCAGGCCTGTTTCACACTGGCACAGCTACAGACATGTGAGCAACGCGCTGCGCTGTGGCACTGTTATGGATACAGCACCGCTAGGCCATAGGAAGTGTTCAACTTCATTATAATCACACATATGCAGTCCGTCCTTGACTGAAATGCGCGCAGTGGATGATGGGATATCATGGCTCCAGTTCACTTCCACTCGCCACTCGATCTGCCCATCACCATCTGTGCTTTAAGTACAAATTTGAATATTGGCTCTCAAATGATAGTCTGAAATGCTGACTTCCACACCTGAGACATGACTTCATGAGCTTTCCGATAGAAACCTTTCAGCCTTCCATATCTTCAGAGTGCTGAGCACTAGAACTGGTTAAGCAACAAGTCATGCAAAATGTTCTTCTACCCACTTGGCCCCGAGAGCATCCTCCTCCAATTCTGAAACTTGTTTTTCTCGACTTCGTATCTATGAAACAACAGTGGAGCTTAATCTCCATGGAAAACTATTTCTCATTTGCAGGAGTTCAATTCTCCACCTACACAGTGAAAAGGGAAACAAATACAGCCAACAACAGACCTAATGACAGCTTTCCCAAGAAAGAACAGTGCAGCTGCGACATGACTGCGTTTATAAAACTGTCAAATTCCTTTAAAGGGGGTAACGGTAACTAGATGAGGAGGCTTCATATTTAAGGACCACTTGGAGAACTTCAAAAGTTAAAAAAAAATGCAAATTTATACATGTGCTGTTGTCTTTTATTTGAAAAGAGCACATATTTGGCTAATAAAAATATACAGCCCGGGTAGCTAGATGTTAAGATACCATAAGAAGACCAGGCCAGCGTGGAATTTGAGCCTAAAGACACAGCTGCAGATCTTGCTCCGTCATTCCCCAGTTGAAGTCCCTTAATTGTTCCATCTCTTAACTCTCTTACCTGCAAAATGGTATTAATGATTATATCGAAATTTCCTTCAGTCACGGGTTTTCTTTGAATTACTAATTAAAGCTATACATATATATATATATATATATATATATATATGCAGTTTATAAGTTTCTCATTAGATAAAATATGTGTGTCACTTTTACACACCATATACTTCCTAAGAATGGTTTAAAAATTAACTTTGAGGGATACTATTCAGATTGCCTTATGGTTACCTGAAACAGACTTTTCTGCTTTTCTCGATGATGTCTAATAGCACCACAGAAAGCGAAGGAAAGCTGTCAATACATTGCACTGTTCCTCACTAACGATTATGCGACAACATGCTGCTCATCCCCCACTCACATACCGTTCAACTGAAACCCTATGAGCATGCTCCTTGAATTCCTTTCCCAGATGAACCACAGACAGGATCAATTCTATAGGCTGCAACAATGAGACCTGAGAAAGGATGGCATCCGGAATTTTAGGGACATGAGCAGACATCCTCAGGGAAGACAGTCTCCACTCGGCTGGCCTGTTCAGCAATCCTGAGGCCCTCTGTCTTCCAGTCATCCGTAGCGCCGACTTCACCAGTAAGACCCGTCATGCAATGTTATAGATATGACTCCACTCAGCCATCTGTTTCTATTGCCTACATTTAGGCCTTCTTCCCTTCTTGGCTTAATCATGCCAGGCTCCTGCCTCCAACCTTGTCTCTTGTCAAACCATTGTCCATGCTGGCAACTTGTCTGTAAAACGCCAAGTTAGGTAAGTCACTCCCTTGTCCAAAATCTTTAAATTTTTTACCATTCTTCTCAGAATATAACCTGAGGCTGAGGTGTCTGGTAACCTGCCCTGCCTCCCCGTGTACCTCACTCTACAACTTAGCTGCTCTGCCTGACTGCAAGTTCGCCTCTGCTTTATCTGCATGTCTCTCCTCATCATGTTTTCAAAAGATATGTTTAATAGCTCATTGGAACAGCATTCCCACACTGCAAAGTTATGTAAAGTGTATGAGTCAATGATATTTAACACATTGTCAAGTTATTCAATAACCAGCACAGTTAACGTCCTTTAACAAGGATAAAAGAAACACGATGCCCTTTAATTTTCCTTGACCATTCCACAAGCTCCATCCCCTGGGCTTAAGCGACTGCTCATCTACTTCATGTCCCGCTATACTTTCATGTTTCATTAATTTAAAATAAATAGACTTATACAATATATGGCCTTGTTGAGAGAGAGTGGCTTATTTGGTAAGAGATGGACCCTGGTGATAAATTGCTGTAGTAAAATCAATACTATATTCCTTTTAATAGATAAATAATATTCCATTGCATAGAAAAGATGAATTATCTTTATCAGCTATTTGTCCGTAGAGGGAGCCTTAGTTGGTGTCCACCTTGTGGGTGCATAAGTAATGATTCTGTGAATATTCATGTTTAAGGTGTCGTATAAGCATATGTTTTCAAGTCTCTTGAAATTTCTGGATCACATGGTAACTTTATGTCTAATAATCTGCGGATTGTCCAACTGTTTTCAAAGGTTGGGAAGGTGAGTGTATCACTTTAAATTCACGCCAATAGTGGCAAAGAGGTCAAAGTTATCCACATACTTCCAAATAATTTTTATTTTCTGACCTTTAATTCAGACCACCCTAGTGAGAGTAAAGTACCTGATTTTTTTTCTAACTGTGGTTTTGATTTGCATTTCCCTAGTAACTAATGATGTTAAATTTCTTTTATTCAAGAGACCTGATTTTTAGATACTTCTCTAGCAATGCTCACATGAGGAAGTCACTGAAATTTGCAGAACATAATCAACCTACATCTTGTCTTCCAAGGTACATTTGTAAATAAAAGAGGCAAGGAATATTAAAGTATTACAAGATATTAAAGTGCAAGATGAGGATATCTATTAAATGAAAGGCTGAAATGAACCCTGTAGTTACAACTCTCAAGCTGTAAAGCCTTGATCAAATTACTTTTGGGTTTAGTTTCTCTGTGAACAAACAGAATAAAAATGATAACCTTTAGACATCATTTTATATAGGATATGCAAAGTACTTCCCACAGTGCTTAACTTGTAGAATATGATACACAAATGGGAGTTAGCACTACTACTGAAACTGCTAAAAGTATGTGATATTTATCAGATGTCACTGTATTTTGAAATAGTAAATCACACTATTGTCATGAAAAAGGAAAAATCAGGAAAGATTAAGCTAAAAAATCACGTTAAAATTATTTTATGGGTAAATAAAAGGCCAAAAGAGACATTTGTGTCTTATTTTCTAAATAAAAATGTGTATATGCGTATGGAAAACATTACAAGTAAGGAGCTGAAAAAATTTTTAAAAAGAGATTTTAAAATACTCCACTAAATCAGCATCTAAGTAGGACAGAGATGAAGGTCAGTGGTAGAGGATTTACCCAGCATGTGTAAATCATGGAGTTGGCCCCCAGGAAAAAGCATGTCATTATTCTCAAAGACCTTCCCATAATTCTGTCATTTACTAAGTAAAGAATTTCCCCCACCAAGTGCTCACAAAAAGGTACAAAATAAAAAAAAAATTTTTAAGATAAAAAATACTCATACCTTGTTTGGATAATTCAGATGAGATACTATGAAGATGAACTAACTAGTTTTTAGCTAATTTAGTAGCTTAACGTATTAAGAATGGGAAAAATTGACCTCAATTTAAGATACCTTGAAAACACGTCTGTTGCTTGCTACCAAAGCAACCTATCTTTGAACACATGAGATGGCAAAATCCAACATTGGCCTGGTCAAAAAATCATTCCATACACCCTAGCAACAATGAGAGTGAGCATTTTTCCCCTTACTCTATGATGACCCTGGAGGATCCTACACAAATATTTTAGAGCAGTTTCTCCTCCCAGAACCATAACCCCAAAACTCTGTAAGAGTTACAGGATTGACTCTTGCAGTACAAGTGAAATAAAACATGGTGATCTGTCTTCTGAAACTGAGCTGTGAACAGATATATTTGGTTTGACCTAAATCTATGCCAAAAATATTCAGTCTCTCTCATCTTTAAGTACTGGAAATAACTATGTGACTGGCTTATAGAAATCAATGCATACCAAATTCCTTTAAATTAGATTCTCCATCTTAAGGAGAGTAGATGCCATTTCAGAAGTCAGTTTCAGCAGAGATTTCCTTTTCATGAGGCAGCATCAGGAGACTGCAGTACACAGGGAACCGAGCCTGGTGCTGCACAGCTGGTGGGAATCCTAGCTGTCACTGTGGGCGAGGATTGAAAGGACCTAAACTATCCAAGCCTAGTTTTCTCCAGTTTCATGGGTTAGCTAAGATATATACACTATTTAGTAAATGACAGAATTGCAGGTAGGTCTTTGAGAATAGTTATATGCTTTTGCTAGGAAACCAAATCAATGATGTATGGATGCCAGGCAAATCCTCTACCGCTGAGCTTCATCGCTATCCACTTACATGGTTATTTAGAGGAATACTTTTAAATCTCTTGCTAAAAATAATTTTGCCTCCTTACTTGTAATGTTTTCCATTCCCATGTACACATTTTTATGTAGAAAACAAGGCACAACAGATAAATTTGTGGATAAATTTCAAAAGTTAATACATGTGCATAGCATATTATCTTATATATCATAAGTGCTATATAATTGTTCATTTAATAAAATCAGTAAAGGAAGTACAGATAGTTTTTTGAACAAAGAGTACTACTTTCAAAATATACCTGACACAACTAGAAGCTGAGTTCCTATCTTTCAACAACTCACTAATTTAACAACTCTTTATTGAATAGAATTAACCATTAATAACTAATCATATCAGTCATACATGCATTTGGTAACACTTACAAAGAGGAAGATTTATAATCTCTCCTTAGGGAATTTGCAGGCAAATAGTGAAGGTGCCCATGACAAGAGCTTTAAGATTAAAATGTGGAGTTGTGAATGACTGATCTACCGATACTGACTTGTAATGATATTTTATGGTTGCATTTTCACCAAAGAAGTAGACAAATTTGTATCCTGTGGAATGTCATTAAATACCACACCTTTTTATTTAAACAGAAAAGTACTTCTCTTAAAACATTTCCGTACTTCACCTGTTCTTTTTCTCCTAATATACTTTTTTGCTTGGGAATTCTTTCTGTTAGTATGGAAAAAATAAATATATATGATATATTACATAGTATGGGATAAGACTTACAAAATAGTAATTTATATATGGTAAATAATCATGCGTTTTAATATGCCAGTATAAAAAATCTAGGCTCTGTAAGATACTTTCTGCCCAGGAAATATTTATCATACATGATATAAACTTCAGTGACATCATACTAAATTCAGACATTCCTGGCTACTTTGCTGTGTAAAGATCTATTAAGTGTAATTGCATCCTAAGTGAACCCAGGGAATTCATCACGACAGGGCTACCATACTCATGAACTCATGTGTGTGGTGCCCACATCCAGGAAGTGTTAAGCATGTCAGTGGCAGCCCTCCCCAGCAGCAAAGGCCAATATGAGCATAGAGGCCTACGGGGCCCTAGACCTGGTAATTAGCACAGGTAGTTGTTTCTGCTCTACCCATAGATGACTAGACACACAAACAATTCAAATCACACATCCTTGCTCACATAGAAAAAGGAGAATTGATCTCAGCAGTAAGGACTGAAGAGATCTACGGCAGTCCATACTGCTGAGATCTAAAATAATAGCTATTGATTACTGAGCAGCTACAACCCTCAGAAACTGAGCTAAGTGATCCATTGCTTGTGTATCAGTCACTAATACAACTGTATTAATATTGCCTCTATTACATGTAACAGCACTAACATTCTGCTTCTAGGGTTTTTTATTGACTCATGGTCCAGTGCTTGGATTATGGGTGTGAGTGCTCTACCCACCCTGGGACGGGCAGCCTGCATACAACAGAATGGAGGGAAAGAGGCTCACATTCTGCCACTCCTCCTTTTCTGTTCTTGTTGCTTTTGCTGTTTTCTCCCCCCAGGAACTGCTACCCTCTGCTATGTGCCACCCTGCCTTGGAGCCAGCTGATTATGGACTGAAACCTCCAGAAACTGTGAGCTCAATAAACCTCTTCTCTTTCCTTAATTTGAGGCATCAGGTATTTTGTCTCAGCAACAAGAGAAAAGTAACCAAGAAACATGCTGATATTCTAAAATCTCTCCAGAGAACACTGGTAAGCAATAGGATTAGATTATAAACTCTGGCCCTAAATAAACTAAAGCCTACGATGAAAAGGGAATAGTAAATCTCATGAGATTACCGTGAGAACTCATTCTTTAATGTGTCATGGCCTTGTGAGGCTTGACCTACATTCTGGATGTCTTAAGTGACAGTTTTAAGCTACATATTTTCATGCTATTTCAATATATAGCACAATTTGTGTACACAAAGCATTAAGCACATGTATGCAATTACTGAATGCAGGGACACAAATGATGAAACCTGGAAGATTCAGACAGTAAAGACCACAGCTAATAGAAGTGAAATGAAAGGCATAATGGGAGTAAATAGAAAGAATTTGTATTTATGACAAAAGACAACATATCAAATTTCTTTTTACCAAACATACTATTTTGCAAGAAGTAAATCAATAGTAAATGCTCTAAAATACTTATTTGGAGGAGATATTGAAGTGCCCATTGTATAACGAAGCCTGACAGGTTATATTATTTTCCATTTGAAGTTTTATGAGACCTCATCTTCCTCAGGGAGAAAGATGGGGAAAAGAATCAAAGCATTGTCTTCTTATTTAGAATGCTTTTGTGATACTGAGAGTTCAGATTTCCCTGTTTTCTATCTAAATCTTCAATTTGCTCCTTGGTGTTCTTTGCTAAGTTATATATCCACATCAGTCTTTCCTGAGATTTTTCTTGTGGGTTGTAAAATACTCAATTCATCAGGTAAAGAAAATCTGGGAAACAACCATGAAGAGTCGGCAAACGTGCTGTCTGCTGTCAGTTTACAGGAATGTCATTAAGAAGATTATGTACCTTGTAAAAGATGACAGGCTTTACTCAGTAAATTACAGTGCTCAGAGACTGCCTGGCACCGGAGCCTTATACTCCTGTTATGATGCTATGCATTCTATCCAGTAATCCACTTCTACATGTAAAAGTCTAAAAAGATAACAATTGTCCATTTAAAAATATATTCTGTGTCAAACTCCCACTTATCATTCTGATTTAATTGTACCTGCTTCCACTTAATTCTAGCCAACAGAAATTTTCTAGTGTAAAAGAGAAGGACATTGACCATGACATTGACCACAACAGCTACTATACTGATTGGGCAATGACTAGTCATTTGGTAAGCAGTTCGGAAGGTAATCCTTCAGGATCTCCCTTTCTACCTATTCTAAATCCCTTTGGGTAGTCTTTTCCTTCATTTCCAATGGTGGCTACAATGGCAGATTATCATAGCAGCAAGACAGCACAACTTTTGTACCTCAAGTCAGTTTATGAATTGGCCATGCATTCGTTTATTCAGTCACCAAATGGCTATTAAGTGTATTCTTCATGTCTGGTATATGCAGGACATTATTATAAATTTTGTGGATACAGAAGAAAAAAAGAAATAAAATTTATTTTCTGGGCATGGAGGAAGATATGTTATATTAACAAGTAAAATTAATAAATGTGAATAAGGAGAAACAATCACTGGAAGCTCCTATAAGAACTGAAATAAAACGTGATAGTTGTGGGACAATGAAACTATTTCAAATTTGGCAATGAAAACCTATTAGAATATAACATTTAAGCTGTGACCAAAATGATCCTTCTTGGGTAAGATGTTTCCATGCAGAGAGGATATCTAGGGGTCTCTAGGCTAATTTTAACTTCTCTTCACTTTAGTCTCTTAATCATTAAAAAAGTTAATGCCTCAGGTTGTTGGGAGGAAAAAAATTAATTACTAATGATAATACAGCACCATCCTAGTTAGGGAGGGAAAACTAAAATTAACCACTGCTGTCATACACTAATTATAGTCCTGTACTTTCTCTTTCAGTTCCGGTTTCCTCCCAAGAAGTAAGGACACCAGGCCAAATAGATAAGTAACACGGATTCACGAATGCATGGCTTGTTTCCATGGACTATAACCATAAGAGTAAGGAAGACAAAATATCTTCATTATTTAGGAAATTTTTGCACTCAACAGCTCAAAAAAAAAAACCCCTACATAATTACTGCATATCTCTATCCCCTCAAAATCTTATCACTTCTCACTGTATAAACTCTTCCCTCACTTCTCTTCTGATCTTTCTTTCCTTAATTACAGCCTCCTCTACTGGAATATGTGTGTTCTCATTCTAATGCCATTAAGATGGTACCCCCAAACGTGACAAATTAGAATTCTCCTAAATTCACCAACTTAGTACATTGTATCTGAAAGAATAATTCAAACTTTGAAAAATTATATTATTTTTTGAAAACCTCTAACAAGATATTGTATGTGTTTACTTTGATGTTAAAACAATTGCTTCCCTGAGGCAACAGATTCTGTTCTCAGTATTTTGCTAAATTCTCCAGCTGATAACCTCAAAAATTTAACATTATTTGTGTAGGGGGAAAACACTGAAAATCTAGATTCTTAGCACTTTTCAAGTTTAACATGCATTGCTTACTTACATTTACCGTTTTGTGTAATAAATCTTTTCAAATTATCCCCCCTTTTAGGTGAGGTTTTGTGTATTTGAACATTTCCCAATCTGCCAGCCCCTAAAGCTCCTGATAACTATGGTCCTATTTGCATCTATGAATTCAACGCTTTTACATTCACGTATAACTGAAATCATGTGATATTTTATACTTCTTTCTCTTCATAGAAAGCCTACTAGGTTCATCTATGTCATCAAAGGTAAAATGTGATTGTTGCAGGACACGGAAACTATCGGAAAAGAAGGACAAGGATTTCTTTGTTTTATATAAAGACTAACTAATATTCAGATTTTACATACCCTACTTTTGCTATATCTATACATCTATCAGTGGAAAATAGGTCATTTTCACATACCGGCTGTGGAGAGTAATTCTTCAGTACATATAGGAGTGCAGATATCCCTCTGACATCTTGGTTTCATTTCTTGGATCTATACCCAATAGAAGAATTGCTGGACCATAGTGTAGTTCTAGTTTTAATTCTCTGAGGAACCTCCACATAGTTTTCCATAATAAAACTACTGTTTCACTAATGTCTATCAACAGTGCTCAACTGTCCCTTTTTATCCGTTTCTGCACCAACACTTAAGGTCTCTTATCTTTTAACAGATATTTTAACAGGAGTGAGAAGATGCACACTGCTATCTGCATTTCTCTAACGATTAAAAATGTGAAGCGTTTTGCCTATTTCTCTTGCCCATTTGTACACCTTCTTTTGAGAACTCTTCATACAGGTCTTTTACACATTTTTTTAAGAAACTTGGTTGTCTTCTTGCTATTAGGCATTTAGAGATTTTCACATATTTGGACAATAACTCCTATTTGAGGCATGGTTTGCAATATTTTCTCCCAGCCTTTAGGTGTCCCTTTGTTCACTCTTAATTTTTTTTCTCTTTGTTGTGCTGAAGCTTCTTAATTTGATTTCATCTTAGTTGGTTTTTTTATTTTTTTTTTTGGCTTTTGTGGTTGTCTGTGATTTTGGGAGTCAATCAAAAGAAACAGACAAATGTAAGGAGAATTTCCACTAAGTTTTCTTATAATAATGTTAAAGTCTTCTGTTTTGCATGGATATTTGTATATGTTATGAGGAAACCCATCAAATAGATATATATCAATGTAATAAAAATTAGGAGGAAATTAATGGCATTAACATGCTCCACAATACTAACATTACTTGAGGAACACTAAAACAAACTTCCTTATATATTAATTAAGTTATATAATATAATCCTACACCCTGTGATAACTGCGAATAGATAAGAAACAATATTGAGCAAGTTAATACAAAGAGAAAATTGAATAAATTATTTGAACTCTTTCAAAATGTAGAGACAGAATGGATGAGACATAAATGGTCATTGAAGTAGGAAATAATTAGTCACATGGTAAGTGTTAACTAATTTCTATAGATATATGTTTACATTATATAAAGGTTGTACATTATTCCGTTAAAGATAAGGGATATCAGACTGGATCTAGTTGTTAATTTAAGTTGCTCCTGTCAGTCAAACTTTAGTGTTTGCTTGCATCTTAGCTCAGTATCTGGTCTCTCACATTGTGTGTGTTTATCTGGCTGTGTCTGAGGGTGCAGCATCCAGCTCCCACACGCCTCCCAGGAGTGACCTTGGGCAAACAATTCCCCAGAATTAATGACTGAAAAGTGCAAATGCTTCACCTTTCGGAGCACGGGAATTATATCTGAAGTTTGTGTTCTTTGTTGTCTGCCATAGATCCTAGTCAGAAAAAGTTCTAGTTCCTGAGAGTAGCTTCCTCTCCCTAAATTACCTCTTCCTAGCAATAATGCATGGATCATCCTGCAATAACTGTGTGTCAAAATTCTCATCTCAGGATCTTCTCAGGAAACCAAAACTACATTATAGCATAAAATGAAATCAAAACTCTATGATACATATTTGAAATAGATCTGAAATAAAAAGATAAAGTTGAAAATACAATAAAATAATGAAAAATAGTTTGCATAACTATTCTGATGAAATAGAAAATGAACTTTAAGGTCAGGAAACTTCTAGATAAATAAGGACCTTGTTAGATCACAAAAGTTTCAATTCACCATATTATTGTACGTCTGTATAATGTACTCCAGAATGATAGATATACTAATATGTAGTTTATAGTTTCAAACTAAGGCAAAAATAAGAGATTTCAGAGGAGCAGAGACATAAGTCCACAATTACTGTGGAAGATTTTAATGTTTCTCAACAAAATTGAAAAAAATAACAAATAGGAAAACTTGTTTTCACTGGTACAGATGATCTGAGTAACATAATTAGGAAACTGAGTGATGAATTAAGAGATCATGTAACACACCTGCAAATACACAATGATGAGATCTGACCCCATTTATGCATAAGATTCAGCATTGAACAGTGATGGGATATCAAATATTATGAAGTACTTATAAATTTTAACAAAAATGACCATATGCTGGGCCATAAAGAACACTCTAATAAATTTCAAAGCATTTATTTCATCAGTGTACAGCCTTTGACTACAACAGAATTAAACTACAAATTAACAACAAAATAGAACTATAAACGTCTCAAATTTGTTAAATATTAAACAATGCAATTCTAAATAATTTAAAAATCACAGCTGATTTATAAAATGTAATGAATTTAAAAATATTTTCAATGAATCATAATTAAAGCACAGCACGACAAAATTTGCTGCACATGAACAAAACACTTTAGAGAGAAATTTATGTACATATAGCATAATGACTGGGGATATAGCTCAGTGGCATAGATGTCTGCCTGGCAAGTGCAAGGTCCTGAGTTCAATTCCCAGTATCAAAACATAACCCAAACAACTATCTATGTATAGGGTAAAATAATGAAAGATAAAAGTCAATAACTTGTATACTAAAAAGTTAGAAAAAGAATGGCAAATATAACATAAGAAAAGGGAAAGATAAAGTGGAAGTTTGTGAAATAAAACAAACAAATATGCCTCAGAATCTCAAAAATCAAATGTCAATTACTTGGGGTAATTAATAACATTTATAAATTTCTAGCCAGAAGGATGAGAAAAAATAAGATTGTAAAATACTTAGCAATACAAGAATTGAAAAAACAGATGTCATCATAGACCTAAAGACAGAAAGTTAATAAATAATATCATAATAAGTATTATAGCAATAATCTGCCAGTTAAGGTGCAATGAAAGAAGCAAAAGTTATCAAAACTGACAAAAAAGGAAAATAAGAAATCTGAATTCTCTATTGCAAACCATTGTTGTAATTTTTTCTCAAACAAAACGTTGGCCCTGAGTGGCCTAAACGAACCACCTCACGTTGGTGAGAACGAAAACTTATGTAACCATTATGGAAATCAGTGCAGAGATTTCTCAAAGAACTGAAATTAGAAATTCCATACGACCCAGCTATTCTGGGAGGTACCTTTCCCAAGGAATTTAGGTCACTGCACTACAGTGATAGATTCATACCAGTGCTTATAGGAGCACAATTAATCAGAGATGAACCCTGGAAGAAGTCTCTATACCCATCTGCAGATGATCAGATAAACCAAAGGTGGTATCAGTATGTAATGGGAAACTGCTCTGCTACAAAGAATGACAACTTTGAGGCATTTGCAGGAAAACGAATGAACCTGGAAAATATAATCTGGAGTAAAATAAACCAGAAACACAGGTTAAATACTATATGGTGTCTCTCATTTGACTGAGGCAAAGTACAAACAATGAAAATGATCAAGATGGCTAGAAGGAAGTAGGGGGCAGATCTTGTCCTATAAGGAAGTGATCAAGGGAACTAGGCTGAGGGGTGAGGAGGGAGGGAAGGGGACATGAGAGGAGCACAGGTAAGCCTTGTACAGCACCCTAGTAACTCCAATCAGTGCAAACACTGTAGACCATGATATGGCCTAAGGCAAATAACATCAACAAGTACAAAAACAGGTGACGTGGGAACCAGAGGCAGAGAGGAGAAGGGGAAGAAAGCAGAAAGAGATTAGAAAAATGAACAAGCTAGAACATTTTCATGTAGCCACTGCCCAAGATGACTGTAAACTGCATGAATTGCAAACATGTACTAATAAAATAAAATTTAAGAGAAAATTGTAAAATAAGAAATGGCACTGATCTTTTATAAATTCCATCCAGAGGAAAAAACTGGGGAGATGTTTGAAAAATCCCTCATGAGGTCATTGTCTTGGGAAAGGACACAGAAGGAAAGCACTGATGGAAATCTAAACAAATAAGTAAATTAAACATAAAAATAGAAATGCAATATAGAGGAAAATGATGCCATATGCCAACTGACCCACCCTTAAAGGCAAAAACAAATGCACGCTAAGGTAGGGCATGGGAAAACAGATAGAAAATTGCCCTGGAAGTATTGGCATCTCAGGCCAGCTGTTGTGAGTGAGGGGCTAGTAAATAAAATCTAGCGGAGGATTCAAGGTGGCTGCATAGAGGGGGATGCACGATGGAGCTAGGAATCAGCCAAAGACACGGGTGATGGGAGAAAAGGAAGAGCCGTACACCCTGATGCCAAAGTCAATCTGAAATAGGAGACTTGTAGATCAAACAAAACATAGGCCTAGGACTTAATAGGATGGTGATCCAGCCCACAGGGCTGCTAGAGGGAGTCCCTACCTGCTGGTGGAGCGGGACTGCCATTGTGGGAAGTTTCAATAAAAAAACTGAGGGCCTGAAAGAGTGTGGCTAACTCAGGCCACACAGGATAGATTTGGAAAATAAGGCCCCTTGCCTCTTTTGCTTTCTTCCAAACAGAGTACTCTACAGCCTGCAGCACATTTCACCAGCACACAGCGAGTGAGTGCCCAGGCAACTTCTCCTTCCTCAGTGGGCTACGAGTTTTATTTTATTTTATTATATTTTATTTATTTTTTGTCATGCACGGACTAGCTAACTGGAACCTATAGGGACAACAAGGCTAAGGACTGCAGCGGCAGGGGCAGTAAGGGTAACGAGTGGGACATAGCACAACACCTCCTGCCCTGTGGAGAGTGGCTTGAGAAAGGACACCAGTGATCAGAATTGAAGCAACCTTGGGCTATGGTGGAGCAGTGGAAGGTCAGCACTGCCCCCACTGGAGAGGAAACTGAAATGGGACTAAGCAGCCTTAGGCTGTCTCCACAGTGGTGATGGAAGCAATGCGTCAGCCTACAGCACCCCACTCCCCTCTGCAACCACTGACTCAAAAGAACACAGACGTGTCATGGGGCTGGAGCAGAGGAGGCTGTGCAAAGACCCGAAGGAGTCAACTGGCTGTTTCTGAGAGCACCACAGCAACTAGGAGAGTGATGCAGAGACAAACAGTGGGAAGTGGGCTGGCTGCTGAGGGATGTACAGAGGGGCACTGGTTGAAGATGGGTGCCAGGTCCCATATCTGGAGCCCAAGGTCATCCCCAAACCCAGCATGAATCCTACTGCAGGCCTAGGGGGTTGCCCAGCACAGATCTGGGCTATGACTTGCACACAATCACAGAACAGTGGACGTCCAGAAGAACATTATTGTTTTTTCTCTGTGTTTACTGCACTTTCTCTTTTCTGTCTGCTTGGGTTTTGTTTGGTTGGTTTGGGTTTGGGTTCTTTTTTCTTTTTTTAGGTTTTTACTGTTATTGTTTGTTTTACTTGCCTCTACTCACTCTTCTCTCAGCTTTCTTCTAATATTTTCTATATCTTTAAGCAAGTGAACACCACCGATAGCCTTTCCACTTCACTTCAGTATTGCTCTCTTTAATCCTTGTTTCTTTCTCTCCTGTCTTCTGCTCCAGTTTCCCAAACTTGGGTGATCCTCCCTTGTCCTCCAGCCTTACTTTTACTATATTCTCTTCATTTATCTCTCTGCTTTGTCCCCTGTGCCTCTTAAAGCACCCTCCCTACATGCACACAGGGTAAATTTACTCAACTAAGGAGAAACATTGCCTACAAGTTCCTGGTATAGGTAGGATTTTGTTATATAACTGCAAATCTTGCTCCTATGGCTCAGGTAACAAATTAATTACCACAGTGTGTCAGTTCCTAGGCTGTGCTTTATACTAATGTCATCGTTAATTGTACTACTTTATCCAGGATGTCATACCTGTTCTAATCAATTGTCCTCCCTTACATGACAACACTGTGATTTTCTGTAGTCAGAACCATCACCAGAGTCCAGTACCAAAGGACTGGGTGTTTAGTCAAATAGATAGCAAGTACTCATCCCCAATAAACTGGAAAGATAGTATGTTGGAACAGACACAAAGACTAAGAGCTAGCTACACATGGAAGACATCTCTGAGGAATAGACCTTTCCTAGGAAAACCATGGTACTAGTGATAAAATCTTCACCATCAGCAATTTACAAGCATCAGCACAGAAAACATATTAAAATTAAGAATAGAAAATAATAAGATGTAGAAGAAAAATACAACCCCAGACCCTCCAGCCTGCCTAGGAAAGCCCAGGGGACAATGGGATATAGGAAATCGGAAGTCACCTACCGGAACTTTGGGAAATGATAACAGCAGAAATATATAAAAGGTGAACCAGGCTATAAAAAAGTAGATTAGAATAATATCTCCGTTAAAAAAGACGTAATGATCAAAACGAGCAATTTACCCAGTGTAGACACAAAAGTATAGAAAAGCTTAAGAAAATAATGCAAACCCTAAATTCCCAACAAAAAAAATGTGATCCATAAATGGATTCAAACCGATTTCCAGGGGCCTAAAAATTCCACTGAAAGTATACACAGTCAAGTGAACCAAGGTGAGGAAAAAAATATCAGACCGAGAAGATAGGATTGTGGTTAGTGACCACAAAAGGAAATATTTCTTAAAAATTACAAGGGACCATGAAGAATCAATACAACAGCTTCAAGATGATTTAAAGAAGGACAAAATAAGATTGGTAGGAGTCAATAAGGAAGAAGGAGACAGCACGAATGCCATAAATCCATGTTCACAGAAGTAATAGCAGAAAATTTCACAAACATGGGAAAATACTATAACATACAAACAAGGGAAACATACACAACTCCCATTAGCCATGACCAAAATGAATCCACCACAAGGCATATAATAATCAAGATGCCAGAAATTCAGCACAAGAGCACAGTAGTAATAACTGTTAGAGAAAAGAAACAAATCACCTACACAGGTAAACCCAAACAATCATTTAAAACTACTAAATGCAGACCCTTAAGGAGGTCCTGGAGTGCAGTCTTTCAAGTTCTACAAGAAAACAATCTCCAACCCAATGATGTATCCTGCAAAACTTTCTTTCAAAATCAATGACCATACTCTTAAGTGAAATAAATTGAACATGCATGTGTAAATATCACATTGTTCCTCTGGTGTGAGAAACTGAAAGCATAAATAGGGACCAGAATGCATACTAGACAGTATAAAATAGAAAGGAATTGCTTAATTGGGAAGGAGAACAAGGGAGGGGGTAGCAGGAAAGGAAAAGAAAAAAAGAAATGACAGAAGATGGAAAAAGTAGAAACAATGTTCTGCAAATAAGGAGAGAGAGATTGAAGAGAAAATAAGGGAATGGGAAATAAAGAGGAATTAAGATAAGCCGTGCACAGGTACAAAGCCCCTGTGATGACAGTGGTCATTATGTATGTTTAAACTATACCATATACTTATTTAATAAAAAATCCTAAGAAAAACATAAAACATGTAAGCCCTGTCAGGGCTTCCTGAGGATCGTACTCTGTAGGAGGGGGCTTTGGAGACTGAGCTATACATTTGCTTACATCCCCAGAGGCCTGTCGTAAGTAAGCACTTGAAAGTAGGCGCTATTGTCATAAATAAAGGAATACTGAGGATGCAGATCCTGTACTGGCTGAAGCCTTGAGATCCTAAACAGACTCAAGGAAACAAAAGGAAGTTAGGTTGGGAGGCCGGTGCAGCGAGACTGTGGAGGTGATGGGCAGCGCTCTGTGTGCAGGCAGCTCGGACTCACTGACACTGCTGTACTGGTTTGTAATTTATTGGAAAGAACATGTAGCAGCATGGTTTACACAGGCGAAGAGTACACGTGGGAAAGATAAATCAGTTTGTATCATTTGAACTCCTATAACGTCATGTCAAGGAAAACATTTAAAAGAGTAATAATTCAAATATAACTCCTTGAAGGATGCCTACTCTGCGGTAAGAAACCACTTAGGAAACAGGAATGCAAGTCAAATTTAGTCACAACACTGCCTTTGAAGGGATCAAGTAATCACTCCACCTTGAACCTCTAGAAATGCGTGTTTCTAAATAATAGTGTTTTGAGTTTTCAGATAAGTAGATATTTATTCGAGATTAAACAAATACTTTACCCATACATTTATTAAATATTTTCCTCTGAATTAGATGTTAATTCCATTTATTCTGTAGTATATAATCCACCCATTAAATTCAGTAAGTATTTGCTGAGGAGCTCCAGGAATACAACAGTCAACTACAGAGAAGCAATTTCTAGCCAGGCGTGGCTCCCAGTCTGTAACTCCAGCACTCTGAAAGGTTGAGGCAAGCATGTCGCAAGTTAAAGTCCAGCATGGGAAGCTCAGTGACATACTAAGATCCTGTACAAAAATTAAAAATTACTAAAATGCCTGGGATTGCATCTCAGTGTAAACGCACTGGACTCGATCCCTGGTACTATCAAAAGGAAGGGAAGCAAGCAAGCAGGAACCTGAAAGGGGACGAGCAATTCCAGCGTGAGGACTCGGGCTGGAGAACGGGCCAAGTCATCTGTTGTACAGGAATAGAAACATTAGGCTGTACAAACGGAGACAGTGCGGGGTGTAACTTGGGAGGTATAGGAAAGGACAGGGAGGGGAAGAGTATTTGGGACCAACAGTATCCATGGAAGGATGAGCTGGAAAGTGATGAACAAGGTGTTGTCCTTTGAGACTAGTGGAAAGCAGATAAGGTTGAGCATGATAATTCAAAGTTATTATAAGTGGATTCTGAGAATGTTTGTTCTCTGTGGTCTAAACTATCGACCTAGCAAAGGAGATTGTAAATCTATATCCACCGGTTAGGTAAAAGAATACTTTTTAAAACCAAATCTTTCCGTAAAATTTTCTTGTAACAGTAAGAAAGCACAGAATAAACAACAAAGGCCTTCATAATGAAAAATAGGTACATATGTAAATCTGTGTCCATTAGCTTTTTCTTTTAAAAACAAATCCTGGAAATTTTATGTCATACTTAATTCAAAATTTCTAAAGTGCATGTGTGCTGAACAGCCTGGTCTTTCTTGGCTGTGGTGGGCATTTCAGGTGGAACAGTGCGCTTCCCTCTCAGTCCCATCCGTGCCACAGCAAGAGAAAGCCACGCAGTGACAGCTGATTAGGAAGACATGCTCACCTGTGGGTCCTCAGCTGACTCGTTCAAGGACACAGGCTCTAACTCTTTGGCCTTTCCTGGTACTTGTGGAGAGTCAGCATGTGTCAGGCTGAGCACAGCTGGAGCTCCTTTGCATTCTGCTGGCAGTGGTGGAGCCAAGCGTATTCATACACACATTGCTACAGGACAACAGGAGCAACATAACCACCAAGAGGGCTGAGAGCAAAAAGGAAGTGGAATGCCTCGTCTACACGTGAAGTCGCTTTGAGCTTGTACATAACAGGAGAGGGTACCGGAGTGTGACTGGACTCCCAGCCCTCACCGCACACTTAGCTGGTTACATGGGGCCATCACTAACCTTTTCCGAACCTCCCTTCACCTTTATGTAAAATAAAGATTGATAGAGACTCTTGCAGAAATAAAAATGTTAATGTATTTGAAGCCCTCCCACATAGCATGGAAAATAGTGCAAGTTTATACATCCCATGTGTTCTAAGTAGAAGGAGTCACATTAGTAACCTAATTCCTCTCAACTCGTGATGAATTTGATACCATGATTGATTCCTGATGATGTTCACTGCCCTTGCCTAAGGAAGACTCTTGCTCCATCCTAAAGATACATTCTACTGCTAGCTCTCATTTGGAAATCTGAAGATCTTTCCACATTTAAAGTTACAGACGAAGAACCTTGTCACAATGTCCTTCCCTTGTGCCCCACCGTTCCTGGTGAGCTGGATGCACTATGTTTGCTAGGAAAACACCAGAATCACTTGCATAACTTCACATAAGGGCATTCGCTCATCTCCTCTGTGACTCAAAGAAATTACTGCTGCTTAATAATTCAGTCTTTGCTTAAGTAGCCTATTCATAATTTAGAAATGAACTGATAAGATGAGTATCAGCCTGGGATATAGGGATGAGGCTTTCCCACCTTTCCAAAGCATTGCTGGATACAGTTGCCTCCCTGTAGGGTCTCATTTGGAAAGAGTGGCCCCAAATTCAAATGAGCGAATCAATCATGCTTTCTACCAAGGGAGTATATGTATTCATAAAAACAGCTCTCTGTAGTGCTTTAGCTCAAGTTATCTTCAAAATTAAACAAGATTAGCTATTTTCTCAGCATCATTCTTTGCAATAGTCTACATGCTTAAATATAATTTCCATACCTTTATTTACTAACCGAAGTGAATGGACACTCTGTAAAGTTATTTACTATTCT
Source organism: Dinomys branickii (assembly GCA_004027595.1). Taxonomy (NCBI): domain Eukaryota; kingdom Metazoa; phylum Chordata; class Mammalia; order Rodentia; family Dinomyidae; genus Dinomys; species Dinomys branickii. Next base: position 97,970 of record PVLD010002712.1, on the reverse strand, counting down.
TTGGAGCAGACGGCTGTCTGCTAAAACCAGGTCAGTCCATGTAACGATGACTGTGAGGGTGATGACGCACGGCAGTGATACAGATGACAGCACGAGTAGCGGCAGTGATCGGCCTAACCCGACTACCTGTATTAATTGTACAGTTCACCACTCTCAGCACCCTGCTGACCTGGTGTCAGCATTCCAGAGATTAGAGAAGCTTCACGTTAAGTGGCAGAATATCAAAGTGTTGCAGAGAAAACCATCCTGTGATATTCTCGTGAGTAAAGAAAAGTAACAACTTTTTTCTTTGAAAATCCCCTGGAAAACATCTAGGAACGCTTGTAAGCCCTTCTCCAGTGACCATTCCCCTCACCTCTCCCTTGGTACAGAAAGCCTGTGTGTTTTTAATAGGTTTAGTTCATTAGACTTGACCAAGTTGGACATACTGTGTTAGCTCTTTTGCAGGAAATCTGAAGTTATAGCTAAGAGATCTCAGATTCAATCTGATCTGTTCCTTGGCACAGAGATGGACAGCAACAGCACTGGAATGGCAGCTCCACCTTGCCCAGGGTGTGATGGGCAAAGCAGACAGCCACAGACAGCAAACAGCAGAGAGTGTGGGAGAACACTGTGGGTCCCTAAACATAATTTCTTATTTCTAGACCTCCCCTAAGTCCTCCAGCTTTGATCTTCTACTTCAAAGTGTTTGCTGTCAAAATGAGTTCAATTAAGAAGGCACTAACTCATTTCTACTAAAAGTATAGTTTAGGCAGGAAGATCACAAGTTCAAGCCAGGCCTGGACAACTTAACAACTTAACAAGATCTTGTCTTAAAATAAACATTAAGGGCTGGGGATATAGCTCAGTGGAATAAGCGCTTGCCTAGCAAGCGCAGGGTCCTGAGTTCGATCCCCAGTACCACAAAAAAAAAAACAAAAAAAAAACAAAAAAATAAATAAATAAATAAACATTAAGAATGAGATGGGGATAGAGCACAGTGTAAAGGTTATGTGTGCAATTGCTAGTACCACCAAAAAAAAAAAAAAGAGTTAATTCTGCTAAAAGGATGGCCACAGAGCTAGCATGAGGCCAGACTGTGAGACACATGATTGGATGTTCATGGGATGATCACTGGCAATGATAACACAGTTTGAAAACCCAGAGGCATGAAAATGTGCAAATGCTTTGGAAAAAATGCTGCTTTACTGGGAAAGGCATATCACATGAAGTGAGCACAGAATCAGAAGAATAATAGTGAGAAAATTAAATGATAATAAACTAGAAAAAAAGAGAAAAATAAAGTTGGACTCATTATAAGATTGTAAAGGCATTGATGAAAGGATGTAAACTATTATTCTTTCATTAATAGAAGTTCACCAAAAGGTATGATAATGGCCAGGAAAAGAAGGTAGGAAGGAAGGTAGGAAGGAAGGAAGCAAGGAAAGAGGAAAGAAGGAAGGAAGGAAGGAAGAAAGGAAGGGTATTTCCCTTTCAAAATGTTACACAAGTTATATTCCATGTTATTTTTCCTATTTTTTCAGTACTTATTTAAAAATCTACTTCTATAACTTGGACTTGGTAATTTAAATATACTGAAGATTTCTTTTGGAAAAGCAAATTCAGGGATAGATTTTACAACCATACTTATGCCAATTTTTCTGTGTCATGTTAAGATATCTATTTAATGTAAAGACCATAATGTTTCCATTTTTTCTCTACTTATAGATGACAAGTGGCATCTCTATCACATGTATGACAAATGGCATCCCAGAACAGAAAAGTAAGCTGTCCAGATCTCTCGCAGAGCAAATGTGAAAGTAGCAGTGCAAACACCAGGGGATAATCCCACTCAGAGGTAGGAAGGGTTATAGTATAGTTAGGAGATTTGGGGAGAGGAGATGGGCACAGTGCTGAACATGGGAGGTGAGCAAAAGCTCTAGATCCTCAGCTGTGTTTTTCATTTACCAAACGTGACTTAGAGAAAGCCGAGAATATCTCTCTGAGCCTGGGTTCCCCATCTTAACAGTGGAACCCCTCTTTTCTGTGTACATCGCAGACCACTTAAAGGGTTAAATGACAGTGAGAAAAATAATGAAATGGCCAAACTTCACAGCAGAACACCCAAATACATGGATTGGGGAATAAATTTGTTTATTAGGCAATAAATGTAGCAATAATAGAAAACTATAGTTGAATAGAAACTGGTGCCAGCATATGGTGGTGAAAGTCTGAGTCCGATGATCCCTATGAAATGCTCTTCCTAGTGACCACAAAGGGTTCCTAGAAGCTGATTATCCCAGCCCCAGCGTAGGATGAGAGTTCTCATCCCAAACTCCTAAGCTCATTTAGAAGGTGAAAAAGGTAACTTCTCTCTGGTTAGACCAGCCTTCCTCTATCTACGCTTTCACATTCTTTGATTGCAGTTACCCAGAATCAAACAGGCTCGGAAATTAATATATGGAAATTTCCAGAGGAGAACACCTCACACATTCTCACTGTGGACGATCCTAATTAGCTGCTCTCACGCTGTCCATTTCCATCCCACATAGACGTGAACTTTTCTACTGTCCAGGAAGTGCACCTTTTATTCTGCATTCACTGCTTAGTCAATCAGCAGCCATCTCCATTATCAGATGGACTGCACTGATATGCAAATAAAATTTGTTTTACTTATATTTACAACCCCAGAGGGCAAGAGTAGTGTAGTAGAAATTTTCTCACAGTTTATTATTACAATAGTTCTATTTAATTTTCAGTTATTGCTGTTTATCCTTTATTGTGCCTAATTTATAAATTAAACTGTCCTATAGTTACATATTTTGAGAAAAATATAGTCTGTCTAAGGTTTAGGCATCTACTGAGGATGATGGAATCTATCCCACAAGGGCAATTACATACTCCTGGTTTTCATGTGTGCTTTTCAAATCTTCCCCTGAATTAGGCTCTAGGCAACTTACCTATTACTTTCATAAAGATAATACCGTCCAGATCAATACATATGTAAATAAGCCATCACAAAATCTGGGGGCATGCAAAGGATTAATCTGTGAAATATTTGAGATGAGTGGGTTTTGCATGTGGCTTGTAGAACCTGAACAATGCTCTCCTGGCAGGCTCTGTGTGCTTATTAAGAAGAATAGGTTGAGCATCCTAGGAAAAGTAGAGGAATAAGAAGGCTTATTTAGGTCAAGAAATAAACAGTTCCTAAGTGGTTTCTTAGCAACTTACATGAATTCATGGCACTCTGAGTTCTAATTGACTGCCTCAGGGTTTTGTATGCTCTGGGAAAATGTAGGTCAGAATGCCAGCGTATGTTTAGCTTACGTTCAGAATTTCTATATATCCACCATTTCAAGCAAAAACAAAACAAACAAACGAAAACCCATCTGGAAATCAGTGAGCCCCTTGGCTTATCTCCAATGTTCAGAAATAAGTTTTAGAGGAGCTGGGCCTGGCGTGCATGCCTGTGATCCCAGCACTCTAGCAGGTTGACGCAGGGGGATCACAAGGTCAAGTTCAACCAGAGAAACTTAGCAAACTAACCAGACTCCGTCTCAAAACAAAAACTTAAAAAATAAGTTATAGGTGTCCATCGATTCTGTGTTCTTCACTATAAAGATTTTTGCAAAGAATGTGAAGGACGTAGAGATGAAAGAGCTTGGGGGGTGACAGCGTTTACCCTTTTACTTCCAGCCATAGACGCACTTCACAGTCTGGAAAGGCTCATACTCTTGTTTTCTCAAGGTTTTCTCAAGGTTTTAGGAGACACCTTCTCAAGGACGAAGGTCGAGCACCTTGCACATTGCACCACCGCCCCTCTGAATGTCCTGAATGCTCAGCCAGAGTCTCCATTCCCGCGTGGCAGGGACAAGCCTGTCTTGACTCCAAGTGTGTGAACCGGGTCGTTCAGCTCACCGTAACCTGTACTTCACAGCTGCTCAGGCAGCAAATTCTAAAATGTGATTAGTCTAACATGAGCCACAGTGTGGAATGAACTATATAGTAACAACAGGTAAGTTCGTCACTCTCCGTACAGCAATGCCTGCTGCAAATATGCAGGGAGGTGTTACGTCTTCCCTCATCCTTCTCAGCTGGATGTGCTCAGGAGCATCTGTCACAAATCCTCTGTTTTACCACACTGTGTCCATGAACATGGTCACATCCTTTGTTACAGACTGTACTTTAGTTGCTGGGATTTTGCAGTTTTTCCAACTGCAGATGTTCTAGAAATACTTTTTTTTTTTTTTTTTTTTTTTTTTTGCGGTACTGGGGATCGAACTCAGGACCCTGCGCTTGCTAGGCAAGCGCTTATTCCACTGAGCTATATCCCCAGCCCCTAGAAATACATTTATAAAAAGAATCTACATCATCTGCTTCTGCTTTCTGCCTGTGTGTTGTCCTAATGCTGAATACTTGTAATCCTAATTAGCCAAAAACTGAATATATATTCATCTGTATTATCCAGACTGGTGGACTGCTTCTATCAGTGCTCTATATGCGGACATTAGAAAATGCTTCAGAGATTATATGTGCCCCTCAAGTGCACCATTATTTAAGAATTACCTCACCTGAAGGCCACAGAAAAGCATAAGCATATTTTGCACTTTGTTCTCACTTCATACTATATCGATATTAGTCAAAAGGTACTGTAACTTTCCTCATACTTACACTGTAAGTTTCCATAAAGAAGGATCCATAATTTTAATTTCTTCAATCATGGAAGCAGTACAATCAATTCTCATTTGTAATTCCTTTACAAGCCTTGATGTATCCCATACAGTGCACCACAAGGTGCAGCAGGCGCTAGCAATGCAGGCAAGAACGGAAGCGGGTCCTCAGCGCTTACCGAAACATGGAAACAAATATACAGAAAACTGACACTGTGGGACAGTGTATGCAAAGGTCCTGATCTGGAAAAGTATAAGAAACAGTGCATGTGTAAAGCGGCTGCCTAAGCTGAAACACACAAACACACATACACGCACACACTACACACTACACACTACACACACACACAACTGAGGCAGAGTTCATGTGAAATTTTCTTTCCATTAAGTCTAGATAAACTTTTAGGATTCATTATTGGGCATCAAAGATGAGTATAACTTTCTTGTGTTTTATTTCAGTGTGAGTGTGAGTGTGAATGTACGCATGTGTGTGAATACAGCCACCTACTATTTACAAATAAAAAGCATAGCAACAAGCATGCTACCCAGAAGCAAGGCAGAACTGTGATCACAGGATACTCCCCAGTGGCTATTAATGCTGGTTCCAGTCTGTCTCCTGATGGGTACATAAGGGAGGCCACCCGTGGCAAACTTGCACTCCAAAGTGAAGAAAAATTTTGTCGTTCCTTTTTTGTTACTGGGTCAGTCTTTGCACATATGTCCCATACTTTGGTTTACAAAGTACATATTTTTCTTTAGAATACTCAATGTAAAGCAGAAATTATGAAGCAGGTTCACATAGTGGCTCAGAGGATGGGCTTTGTACGCAGCCTTCCTAGGTTCAAGTGCTGCCCTGTAACTCTTCAGCGACGTGGCCCTCAGCAGGATACACCAGCCCTCTGTGACTCACACTTCACCCACATTTACAGGCTTTCCTTCTGTCCCTCTGCCCATTCCCTCCCACCCATCTCCTCCTGTCTTCTTACACTGCCTACCCCGTGTTCTTGGCAGGTCCTGAGGGGCTGAGAAAATCAAATTAGTAAATGCTGCAAGACACATAGTGCCCTGCTCAGATCAGCAGTGGACTAGCACAGTGAAGACTTACATCATTAGAATTTCCTTCTTTTAATCTCCATCTTTTAAAACCCCCAGTGTTTATCCTAGATCGGTCTAAAAGTATGTATGTTCTTCAAGTTCATGCCAGTATTTTTAAGAAGCAATTGAGTCTCAAGCTCGGTGCTGTGTTTTGAAAATGACTGTAGTTCAAGTTCTTTCCATATTGACAGCCCTTAGAACAGCTGTTAGGTTTTTAATCCAAATTTAAGGTATTCCCCAAGCTGTTTTATATCCGCATTTATTCTAAAGGGTTTTTATACTGACTCAGTGCTCATTAAGTCAATAATTGGATGGTAAAAATTTCAGTGTAGTTGCATGTCCTTATATGACAGCAGCTTGAAAGTGTCGACAGGAGCTTAACAAAGAGAAATAAAAACTTTTTTGTGTGGGACCCTCCATGCTTTGTAGTTGTTCACCTCTTGTCCCTCTGTAGGCTCTGATGCAGCTCTGAAGCCGAGGGGACAAGAAGGCTATTTTGGCCAAGTCCTCACTGGCAGCGCCCAATTTGGGCAGCACCTACCATCTGCAGGATTCATTGTCTGAAAGCAGGAGAAGGTTTTCGCAGTGTTTATCAGCTGATACAGGGCACACGCTAACTTCTCACCCACAGAGCCAGCTTACCCATAAGAAATGCAATAGCTAATCAGGAAATAAGGAAAAAATAACAATATTCTTTACAAATGGGAAGGGCTCCAAGAGACCAAGGGAGAAGGGTAAAGAGAAGTAGAAGTAAGAAGAATTAATAAATGCAAAAAAGAAACCCAGAACCCCCAATGAATGGAAGTGGTATTAGTCACAAATATGAGTTAAGAAGAAGAACAATAACAAGAATGGGACTCAGAGGTGGAAGAAGGGACGTGGGTAGGAAGGGAGGGGGGGCCAGTAAGAAAGAAGCCGGACTGTATACGTGCACCTACTCTTCAGGCTGGATGAAACTTCGTGGGTTGCAAACATGTGCTAACAAAAAATAAACAATCAGAAAGAAAAATAACACAATAGGATTTTTTATTTTGAAAATTTAAAAAACTGACCAAACAACAGTGAAGACAACATCAAAACAACGCAAAAACAACAAAAATCAGCTGATACATGATGCATGATCTCAAGACAAAATGATGGAAATCTGCAATGATTGCTACATTACATACTGTTGTCGTCAACGAAGTTGCTCAGTCCATTAGGCATAGGAATGTAAGATTGATCAAACAAGCAAGGACAGTAACAAGCAAAATAAAAATAATTTTAGAAAAACACTGGCAATGCTGCAGAGCTTCACCACACAAAATAGTTCGTCTACTGCATATTGTTTTCAGGTCAGCCATTCTAATTACCAAATTTAAGCATGTAAAATTGGCCAAGAAAAAGAAAATTTTAAGCATTGACTGTTCCTCTCAGTGAACTACAGACATCATCAGTGCACCTAATCCAGCTGTCCTTACATTACATGTAAATTTTGTTAAGAAAAATAACACAATTAAAAATCAAAATCAAAATGTTAAATCCACATACCTCCCCAAAAAAGTGCTATAAGAATGTGTTATGATCTCACATAAAACTTTTTCTTGGTCACTTGATTCTAATAATATATAAAATTTTCCAGTGCTTAACATCAAAGTATAACAATTTCTATGAATGGTGATGACAAAAACATTTAAAATCTATGTTTGGCTTGAGTGACATAATATAAAATACACACTGGAAAAATTTACCACAGAATAGGATTGGGTTGTTTGTTTTCTTAATTTGCTTCTAAACGTCTCAGCTTAATTATCCCTCAGGAACAACAAGTAATTTTTCTATCATATATACCCATATATAATATATGTATACATATATATTCATTTATTTATTATTATAGATGATTCTAGTCTTGAATGAAATAATTTATACAATACAAACTGTTATGTTCAAAAACATAAAGTAAATGAAATGCAGTACACAGTTTATCTTATGCAACACTAACATCTCTCTACTAAGACAGCACTTTGGAGGTTCACTTGCAGTTCTTTCATAAGAAATAATGCTATATAGTGGGACCTAATCTATTTTTAATTGCCTTTAGCCATTAGCAACTGTGAAGGAAGCCTGAGGTCTAATAATCTGAAAACATCAACCAAATAAACTCTACAATTTAATGCTTCACCACCTACATTAAGTGATTTCAGTCTTCTTCAAACCTGCAGGTTTAAAGTAGCTAAGATCGTGCCTGATTTATTTTCCTTTTTTTAAGTACTGTGGAAACTTGTCAAAAATCTTAAAACACTCATAAATATGAGTAACTGTACAAAAATGGATAGACTTTTAATGCTCCCCCCACAAAAAAATATGTTTGTAATCAAATGGATATGCTACTTACTTTGCTTGAATCTTTGTACAACCTATACATTGATCAAAACCAGCTAACTATGGCCTTAAAATTATAAAAAAAATTACCCAAACAATGAAGCACTCAACTGAAACTCATACATGGGAGGAGAACAAAGCTATCTACGGATCCATGCTGTCATGTGTAGCATGTTTAGCATGCGGGCCTCTGTCTTCACAGAGCAGAAACCAAACAACAGTGTGCCTGATGGAACCTGAGTGTCTGGTTACCAGGGGCACATCCTGCCCGGAGGAGTCCTCCCACCACAGCAGACTCCCTGTGCCCTGATCTCTCCCAGGCAGCTGAACTGACCACTGCAGAGGATGCCACAATGTATTTACTTTCAGTACATGTTCTCTTATATACCCATCAGTTATTAAAACAACAGCAACTGAAGTATGAAAGGACATGTTATGTTGGATATATCTCCCTCAGTTACCATGCCTTCAGGATATGAACCCATCCTAGAAACACAGGTTAAGCATTGTAAAATTTGACTTTTCAATCTGAAAGCAGAAGACTACAAAAGTAGAATAAAAGTGTCATGAAGAATGGTACAATATGTGTGTTATAATATATAAAAACATATCTTTATGCTAGTGTTTGAATTAAAGGTATTTAAGAATCTTGATTTTGTACATTGTGGCTACCATCTGACTATAAAGCAAACATGATTAAGAAACTAATGTTGCACTTCAGAGCAAGAATTCAGGCAATAAATCTTGGATTTTGCAGGATGAGTACCCAAAATACATCCAATATATACAGCTTTCAGAAAGACTCCTTTTCTTGGTTTCTAAGTGATTAGCCCTTATTGTCCTCAGAAACTAGTTGCAACTACCTCTTATGATTTTCATGAAATCATTAGTCTTTTATTCAGAAAGGAATAACTAATATCAACCATTTTTAAATATTCCACTATATGCAGCATGGAATTTTGTAAAATGTTATACCTCACTCCTCCGTAGAATGCAAAGCCATGAGGTACCATTGTCTTTCTCCTGTTTTCATTGACAAAGACTAATTGTGTGTATTTATGGGGTCAGATATAATGCGTTGATGTGCGCATACATTGTAGGATGAAACAGTCAGGTTACTTACCATATTAATCCTTCTCACTGTTTTACATGGTGAAAACATTTGAAATCTGCTGTCTAGAAATTTGGAATTATACATTATTATTAACTGCACTCACTTTGCTACAAAATAGCTTGCCAGAACTTATCCTTCCTGTCTAGGTAAGATTTTGTGCACTTGGATCTTTATTTCCCCTTTTTGACCCACTACTCCCACCATCCCACGTCTGCGTTTGACTGGTAAGTTTCCAGAACCACAGAGGGATATCACATCTACTTTAAAGTTTATACCCTATTTTATTCTAACAAGCTTGCACTGTAATTTCAAAGGCTTTTACTCTGTTGAAATGTTGTCCCTTATTACAGTCAAAACAGAAACCCAGATAATTGTACCCTCTCAGAAACCCTAGGTTCCAATTACTGACTCCAATTTAAGCTTTGTCAGCTTTTCTTTTATTGTGTTTTTCCACTGGATATATTATTTCATCAATATTTGGAGATGAGCCACTCTTTCTCAGAGTGCCAGTTATCAGGAACCCCTGCACTGAGTTCCCAATCTACTGCCAAGTGTTATGGTTTATGCCAGGAAGAAAGCGTGAATGAGACAAACTCAGGTTATGCACAGGGATCTGGAATGACCACTTGTTCTCAAGGAACAGAAGTCCGCAAAGAACCCAGAACCTGGATATTCATTCCTTACGTTTGAGTCAAGGACAATGGGAGAAGAGCAGTGGGAGTTTCTGGGGACAACAGTGGTGACTACAGCGAGCTCTGAAGAAGAACAAAGCATTCTTGCAAAGAGAAGGACGAAGATGAGCCAGAGGTTGGGCAATGAGGAAACTATAGCTTCCCTAGGTGCCTGACTTTCTTTAGCGGGTTTCATTGTGCCCTGTGAGTGCCACAGCAGTCTTTAGTCCTAGAGCTTACAGGTGTGACCGGAAAACGGGGTAGTTTGCACATTCCACTATGACCTACAAGGGCAAGACAAGGACAAGCTTGGACGTCCCCTCAACTCAATTTATAATTCGTGGTCCTCCAACATTCGCACACCCAATTACTACAGGATTCCTACTAGTCACGTTTGCTTTAATTCATTTTTTTATTTTAAAGAGAATACTAAGAAAAAGAACAATAGCAAAATTGAACAATAAGAACAAAAACAAAACTCAACAAAAAATATTAATAGTGATACAGGCCTTCAAAACAAATAGGAATTAACAATGGTTGCTTTATCACATATTGTTGTTTGCATGCTTATATCTGGTAATCTGAGCAATTGATTTGAAGACAATGTTTTTTATTTTAAAGAGAATTTTAAAAACAACAGTAACAATATACACAAAAATGATAAACAATAAAAATGATACAGGGCTTCAAAACAAAATGATGCAAATTAACAGTGGTTGTTATATGTTGTTAAAGAGAATAAAATTAAGAAAAAACATTAAAATCAATACACAATTTCAAATCAAGATGATAGGAAATCAACAATGGCTGTTATATTGCATATTGTTATCTTCAAAGTAGTTGTTCAGATTACCAGATCTATGAGTGCAAAATTAGTGAAAAAAATTAAGCATTAACTATTCATTACCATAAACCAATGCAAATTAGTAGTACAGTTATATCAGCTATCTTTAGTGTATTGTATATACTTTATATATGTATGTATAAAATTATATATACTATATAAATACATATTGTATAAATATATTATATATATATATGCATATATATACTTTATCCCTTCCTTCTTTCTTTTCTCCTTTCCATAGCAGATCCTCTCCCTTTCACAGTATCTACTGTACCTTTAGGATTTTCTTTACACTCTCAGGTTCTTGCATAGGGGAGACAATGCGACATTCCCACATATGGGCCTGATGCCGTGCCCAGCAATAGTCTCTCAAGAATGCTTCACTGTAGTCAGCCCATTGCCAGCTACCCTCACAGGTCCAGTCCTCATCTACATTCAAACCAGCCTGCAAACCTTCGGGTTTTATTAATGCAAACCCTCATTTCTCTGAGCCTTCACTGGAAATATCATTTTTCAGACATTCAAGACTCCAACTCCAGCTGGCCACAAAGCAAGGTAAACAGGATTCCCTTATGTCTTCCCTCTCGCATTCCAAGATGTCCACAAGGTTCTGTTAGCCCCTCTCACACCTCTCTAACCACCGTGCACTTGACATGCCCAATTCTCTCATGGCTGCTGAGAAAATCTGAAATGTCAGCAGATGAATTCCCACATTCTTCACACATAATTCATAAAATGTTTCTGTCAGTTCAGTCTCTCATTAATTCACCATCTTGTTCCATGTCACTGTCAGTCCTGAATTTCGAATGTCATGTAATACCGATTTGGTCCACATGTACTACACACGTGCATCGTTTCCCATAAGAGAAAGCTAAAAAATAGGTACAACACAGCTTTACCAAGAATCTTCTTACTGTTATCTGATCTTTTAGTTTTCATTCACAGAATTCTGAAGAATAAAGAACTCAGTATTCCACTTAGTGACCTTATGCTTCTCAATCCACTATAGTTCAACGTCTCCTCCTAAAATTCAACAAAATTATAATAAATAAAGATATCACCAGTGACTTCTCAGTAACTAAACCCAAGGAAGTTTTTGTCTTTTATTTCTTTATCATCTTGGGTTTCCTATTTTGAGCCATTCTTTCTTTGAGACATTTTTGACATTTTTAGTTCTGTATTCTAATATACAACACATATCTGAGCCCTATTCATTTGCCTTCTGATTGGTCCATTTTGACCCCTCATGTTTACAATGATGACGGCAAACAAGGTTAGTGCTTTAGAATCTGTGTAACTGCTTCTGTGCCTTGAGCGTGGACTTCCTGTTTGCCAAGCCCATTCCCACTCTCCTGCTTTCTCTCATTTTAACTGAGCATTTTAAAGGAATCTAATCTCATATCTTAGCATATCATTTACACTTCCTCTTTCATAATCATTTTTAGTGATGCCTTTGGATAGGTTTCCATATATATGTAAAATGTAAGAATATATGTGTACATATTTCTAGAGGCCACTATATTTGATGAACATAGATCTAAAACTCCACAGCAAAGCACTTCCAAAGTGAATCTAACAGCACCCTAAAAAGATTATTCACTATGATCAAGCAGAATTCATACCAACCAGACCCATAGTTCCCAACACACACAAATCAATAAAAGCTACAGGCCACATCAACAGAATAAAAACAAGAACAACACGATTGTCGCAATGGGTGCAAAAATGGCATTTTATAAAGCTCAACATCCTTTCATGACAAAATGGTGAATAAAGGAAGGTATCATGACATAATAAAGACCACATAAACCACAAAATCATACTGGATAGGGAGAAACTGAAAGCTTTCCCTCTAAGATTTGGAACACAACAAGGATGCTCATTTTCATCATTTTATTCAGCATATGTGTTTTTAATTTGCATACTTGCAATTTATTTTAGTACAATAAATATAGAGCTGAAGGGAGAGCTGAGTTGAGATGCGTCATTCTTATGTCTTGCTTTATAGATAGTACATGAGAGACAATCTTTAGTATTTCATTTTACTTTGTGAATGTCAAAAAGAGAAGCGCTCCATTCCGTTAGTAGTCTATATCAATGATCAATAGAAGAAAAAGTGGATACCAGAGTAGATCTTAAAGTGAGTTACCTAAACACATAAAACCTGTCAATTATTCTAATATAAATATTTTAACATATAAAGTTACTTTTATTAAGAAAGACTAGTCATTTGAAAATGAATGTACTTTTATATTATTAGATATCTTTTAAGTAGTTAACCTCTGTTGGCTGAAATGTCTTTTGTTTTCATAAGCATATCTGTAATACTTTTAGACTAGAGCAAAAGGTTTATAAAATAATACAAAATTCCCCATAAGCCCATATAGTCTCCTTTGTGGGCTAAAACTTGTCTGTCAACTATAGCCTATAGTGTTATTATGATTTCCTGAGATTTTTTTTCTGGATTTTTGTTTTTATGTTCTGGAATCTGTCAATATATCAGTAAGGTAGCTCTAGGCTTTTGAGTGGCTCAGGTTTTCCTTATTTTTAATGATCTGAAAGTGTAGGGGAGGGTAGGTGAGATATTTTGTAGAATGCCCTTTAATTGGCATTTATCAAATGGTTGGACTGGGGCTTTGGAAGAGCGATCACAGATGTGAAGGCCAGTCTCATCATTATACATCAAGGGTACAAATCTTCATTTTTCATGTTGACTTGGTTACTATTTTCTCATTGCTGAGACAAAATACCCAACACCCAAAATGAAGAAAGGAAAAATTTATTTAGCTTATAGCTTGTAGAGGTTTCAGTCCATACTTGGCTGGTTGTGAAGCAGAATGGCAAATGGCAGAGGGCAATTGTTCATGGCAGCAGAACACAGCAAACACCACCAGCAAAAAGGAAGGAATGGCTGCAAGCAACCTCTCTTCTCCCTTACCTTGTAAACAGCCTACTCCCACCCAGGGGGCTTGTAGCTCTCGCTCAATGTCCATGCCCTCCTCTTCCACAGGCTCAGGATGTGTACAAAGTAAGCACCCTGGCTTCCTGCTGAGTCACTCAGCCAAACCACTAGGCTCCTCAAGTTGACACAATGTATCAACCATAACACATGATTTTTCCTCATCTCCTAAGGGTAGAGTATCTGCAAGTTACCTGATATTCTACAGTAGAGATACATGTGTTCTTTCCTGTTCATTTCATAAGTTTTTTTTTATGTGTATCTCTACACATAGAAGAGGATTTATTTTATACTATGGGTTTTTATAATCCATTCTGTGTATTTTATAATACAGTATGCAATCTGAAACTAGGTAATTTACATGTGTTTAAATTCTCTCAGCTTTGCCCATTAGGAACTCTCTCAGTTGGTTACTATGTTCCCTTGATATACTAGAGAATTCGTGTGTGTATGTGTATGTGTGTGTATGCACATGTATTGTGTGTTTTATGTGTGTGTAGGTGTGTGTTTCATATTTTGTTAATTTCTGGCACAAGAGTAGTATTAATGACTGATCTTGAGTATTTTTTTGCCTCAGTTTTGAATAAGCCATTTCATAAGGAGCCATTTTTCCACAAACCACTTAATTGTACTAGAAACCAATCCACTCATTGTGAGTAGTTGCTACATATACATAATACATCTCAATTCCTTTAATTTCTCTTTCCTGTCTATCTCTTTATCTGTTTCCCATTTGCAAAAGGTCCATCTCTCTGTTTCCTAATGTATTTTATTTTGCTCTTTATTTTATTTATACTTTGGATTTCTCATATAAAAGAAACCATGAAATATTTAAATTTCTATGACTTATTTTACTTAACATGGTTTCGAAGAGCATCTATTTTCTGCCTTATGACTCAAATTTGTCTTCTTGGAGGTAGAGTATGACTCCATTGTCCATAAATACTAGACTTTCTTTATCCATTTATCTGTTGAAAGACCTATATCCTACTTTCAAGATTTAGCGATTATGAATTTTTCTGCTATAAACATAGACATGTTGCATCATTGTAATGTGATGATTTTAACCTTTGGGGGAAGGACCTAGTAGAATAATAACTGGTTTGAATAGAATAAAATTTCAATTTTTACTTTTTTGCAGAATCTCCCCAGTGATTTCCACAATGATTGTACTAATATCTATTCCCACCAACAAAGCAGAAGTATTCTTTTTCCCCAAAGCCTTGTCAGAATTTCTTAACATGTGATTTCTTGATGATAACCATTCTTTCTATAGTAAGATGAAACTTCAGGGTTGGTTCAATGTGTATTTCTCTAATGGCCAGAGATGTTGAACATTTATATGTACCTATTTTTCATTTGTACTTCTTCTGAAAAGTGCCTGGTGATTTCAGTTGCACATTTTTATTGCTTCTGTTATTTTAAGGGGTTTGAATTTTTAGAGTTCTTTATGTATTCTGCATATTAGTCCACTGCCTGAGGAATAGCTAAGCATTTTTCCCATTGTATACGTTGTCTCTTCACTCTGCTGGCTTTCCCTTTGCTTTGCAGAAACTTTTCAATATGATATGATCCCATTTATTCTTTCGTGGTACTATTTCTTCTGTAAGTGGAGTTCTGTTTTGAAAGTTCTTGCCTACACTATGACTTCAAGAGTTTTACCCATTTTATCTTCTAGCAGTTTTTTTGTGGTTTAACATTTAGATTTTGAACTGTGTTGATTTTAATCTAGTATATGGTGGAAGATACACATCAAGCTTCAATCTTCTGCCTGTGGATAGTCAGTTTTTCTAGCACCATTTTCTAAAGATTTTCTACTAAAGCAGTGTCTGGTACTGTTCCCTGTGAACTTCAACATCCAGACCCCATTGTTTACCAAATCTTAGGTCAGCATGTCTCTCTCATTGCTTTTTATGAAACTGCTTCATACATTTGTAATAGTTTCACAGTGACTAAAAAAAAAAAAAAAAAAAAAGCTGCATTCACCTGTTTAAGTGCTGCCTCCGCCATTAGCCTGTTTAGCTTTTCCAGAGTTTCATACAAACGGATTTGCACAGTAGGTAGAGTTTTCACAAAAGTTTCTCTGACTTCACATTTGCCTTTATGAGTGGCTCACAGTTCTGCATGACCTAATAAGTTTGTTTCTTTCTACTGATACACCATATTCCATTATGAACACCATACTTTCTTTATTCATTTATCTATTACAGGGTATCTCAGTTGCTCCCAGCTTTTGTGATAATGCATAAAACTTTTCCTAACATTCATACAAAGTTTTTGGTAGTTTTTAAATAAGTTTCATAAATACCTAGGAGTCCAATTGCCTGAATGTATGTGAATATGTTTAGGTTTGTAAGAAATTGCTAAAATGTTTTCCAGGTTGGGTGCCATTTTTAATTCCTACCAATAATGAATGAGAATTGCTACTGCTCTTCACACTACTCAGAAATACCAGCTTTTGGTGTTACTAGATTTTACAATAAGTATGTGGTATTATCTTATATTTTAATCTGCATTTCCAGAATGACAAGGGGTGTCGAATGCTTTTTCACCTACTTATTTTCACTCTTTGCTCATGTGCCTATTTAGAACATTTGTCCATTCTGTGAATTACTTCCCTATTTTAAAGTTTCAAGAATTCTTGGAATATTTTACATATAAATCCTTAATAAGTTAGTATTTTTTGTTTGCTTTGGCCTTAAATGTTCTTTTGACTCTAGTTTCCTAAAATGGAAGTTAATATTATTAGCACTGTTTATTTTAGAACTTGAAGAAAAACTATTTTCTAATTTATCTCTAAAGCCCAACTTTGTTGCCTTCCATTGCCTTTGATAGTTTTTAATTTTTGCTAACTGCATAACATTTTAAAAATATATCTTCAGATGTGTCATTTACCCTTGAAGTTTTTTACTCCCTTGTTTATGTACAAATATTTAATGGATTTTCCAGTTGTATTTCTAGCTTACTATTTTCTGATCTCAGAACATAACTTTATAGATTTTCAACCTTTTAAATTTTAAACTACATAATTAGAAAAGATATAAGTTCTCTGGTGAACACTAAAAGTTTACAAACAATTTACAGCTAAAACTCCAACAAAGGGAAAATATAACAAGAGTGTAATATCTGAATGCAAAGAATATATTTAGATGTGACCACAAATCCAGTTCACACAGTTAAAGGTGGTACATTAATAGATATGTCATTTTGTCATTTTCTAGGCTGTTTGGTGCTATTGTTTTTGCTGGTTATGCCATTTTAGCCAAAGTAACATAAATATTCTAATCAGTTATTTTTTCTAGTATAGCAAGACTGAAATTAACTAACGGTCATAAAAAGCACTATAGGCCTGTGCCAAAAACAAGGATCTGTTCCAAGTAAGCAACAAATTTTCCTCCCCAATAAATAGAAGAGGTATAACCTTTCAACAGACTCAAGACTTAAAAGCTAGCTACACCTAGAAAACACCTCTGAGAAGTAGTTGTTTCCTAAGGGTTCAAAATACTAGCAACATAGCTACTTGCCATAAGCAATTTACAAGTATCAATCCAAGAATTAACTAAAAACAATAGAAAATGAGAAGACATTTAAGCAAATTGCACCCCAGACTTCCAGCTCACCAAAGGCAAACCTAGGTGGGCAATGAGTTGGAACAAACTGAAAGCCACCCACCTGGGCACTCTCTGAAGTATATCAGCAGAAGTAACAAAGCAGATGTACAAGGCTTTAGAAAGAAAATAATATCAGAAATAATTTCTCAGATAACTACAGAGACAGTGACCATAATGAAATATATGCTTAATGACTCTAGGGATACACAAGTTAAAAAACAGAGGAGCTTAGGAAAATGATAGAAAACTTAAAAGCTCAACATAGGAAAGACATGGAACCCATGAAACAAATTCACACATATCCAGATTCTGAGGACAGAATCTCAGATATGAAAGACAGAATTGCATTTAGCCATTATGAAAAGAAAGAGTTCTGACAAATAGCAAGGGACTGCAAGAAATCAATCCAGCAACTGCTAGATGATGAAAATAAGAATAAAATAAGATTGATGAGAGTCAATAAAAAAGTAGAAGATGGTGCAAATGACCTACAGACATGTTCCCTGAAGTCATGGCAAGAAACTTCCAAAGCAGGGAAAAAGAATTTGACATAGATAAGTGAGGCATATAGAATTCCAACTAACCATAATCAAAAAAATCTACACCAAGGCTTATGATAGCCAAGATTACAAAATTCAGATCAATAGTAGACTATTAAAAGATGTCAGTGAAAAGAACCAAATCACCTATAAAAGAAAGCTTATCAGAATAACATCAGACTTCTCAATGCAAACATTCTAGTCAGGGAAGCCTAGCGTGAAGTATTTTAAGAACTAAAATAAAACAACTTCCCACCCAGATTGATGCACCCCACAAAACTGTATTTCAAAACTGATTAAGAACTAAGATACTTCCATAACAAAGATTGCCTGAAGAAAGTCATGAACACCAAACCAGCACTCCAAAATGTTCTGAAGGATACTCTAGAAAAAGATAACAAAGATGATAACTCAAAGAATCTCAGCAGAAAATATCCACCAGGTAAGGCACAATTAAACAGAGGGGGGGAAAAGGGAGCAAAGATCACACAATAACATTACAAAGATAAGTCAATACATATCAGTTATAGCCATCAATATTAATGGTCTCAATTCACCAATCAAAAGAAATAGACAGGCAGAATGGAAAAAGAAGCAGAATCCAACAATACTCACATACAAGAAACACATTTAATTGAGAAATGAATTCATAGACTAAAAGTCATAGTATGGGAAACATTACAGCATACAACTAGAGTCCCTAAAAAAGTAGAAGCCACTAATCTATTTGCAGACAAAGTAAATTTCAAGCCAAGGCTGATTAAAAGAGATGAAGAAGGACATTATATCCTTATAAAGGGAACAACCTAAAAGGAAGAGATAACAATCATAAACATATATGAAATAAATACCAGTGCACCTAACGGTATACAACAAATATTAATAGACCTGACAAATCAAATAAGCACTAATGCATTTGTAATGAGGGACCTCAATAAAGCACCTTCGCAAATAGACAGATAAACTAGACAAAAAATTTACAAAGAAATATCAGAACTGAGCTCAACTTTTGAACAATGGAGGCAGTAGATGTCTACAGAAAATTTCACCCCATGTCAGAATACACTCTTATCAGTTGCACACAGGAAGTCCTCCAAAGCTGACCACATGCTAGTGCTTATTTAGGCACATAGAATATGCTTACGTAAGTTCAAAGATTTGAAATTATCTTATGCACATTACCAAATCATAGTACAATGAAATTTGAAATCAATAAATAAAACCACAAAAATAAAACCACAAAAACTTAACACATGGAAATTAAATTACACCATCCTGAACAACTAATGGCTCACAGATGAAATTAGACAGTTTCAACAAATACTAGTAATGCCAATACAACATACCAGAACTTATGGGACACAACAAAGGCAGACTTACACAGGAAATTTATAGTTCGGGATATCCATATAAGGAAAACAGAGTGAACTCAAACACCTAATGCTGAACCTCAAGCATCTAGGAGAAGAAGAGCAACTCGAACCCACAGCTCGTATCAGGGGGGAAACTGCAAATATCAGAGCAGAAATTTAATCAGGGTAAAGAGCACAACACAAAGAATCAATGAATCAAAAAGTTCCTTCTTTCAAAGATTAAGTAAAATTAACCCCTAGATAACCATCTTAGTTACGTTTCCTTCATTGCTGGGACAAAATACTTGATGCTCAAAATTAAAGAGGGAAAGGTTTGTGGAGGTTTTAGGCCATAGTCGGCACTGCAGGGTGGCACGGCCCAGGGCCAACCTGTCAATTTGGCAGAAGACAGCAAAAGCAAAAAGGTGGGAGAGAGCCTCTTTTCCTCCCTTATATGGCAAGCAGGCTACCTCTTCTCTCACTAGGGAGGGTGTAGCACTCACCCCATTTCCCTGCCCTCCCCTTGCACAGGATGAGGGTGTTTACAAAGTGCAAGCCCTGGCCCCCTGCTGAGGCACTCAGTTAAACTTCCAAACTTCTCCAGTTGACACAATGTATGGACAATTACATTAACCTTACCAAAAAAGGAAACAAAAGACTCAAATCTACGCATTCAGGAATAAAAATAGTGAAATCACAAAAGATTCCACAGAAATCCAGATCAATATTATCTACTTGAAGAACCTGCATTCTAATGAGACAGAAAAATGCAAATGAAATGGACAGATTCCTAGACACATATGAATTACCAAAGCTGAGTTAGGAAGATATAGAAATTCTAAATAAACCAGTATCAGTCAATGAAATGGAAGATATAAATAAAAATCTACCAATAAAGAAAAGCCTATGTCTTAAGAGGATTCACTATGAATTCTAAAATAAATTTAGAGAAGACCTAATGCTGCTACTTCTCAAGCTCCTTAATGAAACTGATTTTATGGGCTGGGGATATAGCTCAGTGGAATAAGCGCTTGCCTAGCAAGCGCCGGGTCCTGAGTTCGATCCCCAGTACTGCAAAAAAAAAAAAAACTGGTTTTATTTTTTTAGTACCGGAATCAAGCTCTGGACCTCAAGTGCTATGCTAATGAGTTATATCCCCAGCCCTCCTTAATGAAATTGAAAGGGAAACAATACTCCAAAATTCATTCCTAGAAGCAAGCTTTACCCTGATACTAAAACCGGAGGTGGATCCAACCAAAAATGTGAACTACAGGTCAATGTCCCTAATGAATCCAGATGCAAAAATGTTCAATAAGAGACTGGCAAGTAGAATTCAACAAATCATAAGGAGATTATCCATCATGACCAAACAAGATTCATCCCAGGGATGCAGGGATAGTTCAACATATGTAAATCAATAAATGATATACACCACATTAACTGAGCCAAGAACAAAAATCATAGGATCATTTCAATAGATGCAGAAAAAAGAATTTGACAAAGTCCAACATCCATTCTGATAAAACTCTAAACAAAATTGGAATAGATGGTCTTTATCTCAGTCTGATAAAAGCCAACAGCCAACAGCATACTAAATGTACAAAAATTGAAAACTTTCACTCTAAAATCAGGATAAAGACATGGATGTCCACTGGCACCCCTCCTACTCAATATAGTTCAGGAAGCATTAGCCAGAACAATTAGACAAGAGAAAGGAAAAAATAGGGATAGGAAAAGAAGACTGTAAATTAGCATTATTTGCATATGACATTAAACTCTACACAGAAGACATCAAAATCTCCACCAAAAGACTGCTAGATTTAATAACCAAACTCAGTAACATGGCTGTAAACAAAGTCAATACCTAAAAATCAATAGCTTTCCTGTATAGAAAAGAAAGTCACTGACAGAGAAATTAGATATACACACCTTTCACAAAAGCAACAAAAAACATGAACTACCTAGGAATCATTCTAATAAAGAAAGTAAAATAACTGCTGAAAGCTACAGTGCTCTAAAAAAGGAGATTGAAGAGTGTATCAGAAAATGGAAAGATATCCCTTGCTCATGTGTAGGAAGATCCAACAGAGCGAACAGGGCCATATTTCCAAAATTGCTGTACAAATTTAATGCACTCTAACCAAAATTCCAGCAGCATATTTCACAGAGTTAGAGACATTAATCCTAAAATTCACTTGGAACTACGAAAGACCTAGAGTAGCAAAGGCAATTCTGGGCAACCAAGGAAAGGTAGAGAGCATCGCATCCCCTCACGTGAAGTTATACTACAAATCTACTGTAATAAAAACAGCAAAATTCAAACAAAAACAAAACAAACAACAATAACAATACATACACACACACACGCATGCACACACACATGCACACACAGACCTAAGGTCAATGGAACGGATTAAAAGATGCAGAAACAACTCCAGACATACTCAGCAACCTTATCTTTGGCAAAGGAGCCAATCACACTGAAATAAAACCTCTTAATAAAGGTGCTGGAAAAATAGGCGTTACACATGTTGAAGAATGAAACTACACCCATATCTTTCATCATGCACTGAAACAGAATTGAAATAAGTCAGAGATCTAAATATTAAAACAGAAAAACTAAGTCTGCCAGAAGAGAGAATAGGTAGAACTCTTGAAGTCCTTGGTGTAGGCAAAGATTTTATAAATAAAATTCCCAACACACAGGAACTATCACAAAGAATCAACAACTGGGTTCTCATCTTATTTAAAAGCTTTTACACAACAAGAGAAACCACCAACATAGTAGAGAGAAAAATCACAACGTGAGAAAAAATTTTTGCTAGCTGTTTCTCAATGAAGAATGTAATTAATATCTAAAATATATAGTTAATATCTACAACACATAAGTACTCAAAAAACTCTGGCCTCCAAAATAAAAGACCAAATCCAACAATACGCATCTCAAATAGACACTTTTCAGATGAAGAAGTAAAAACAGCAAATGAATAAATGAAAAAATATTTAACATCACTGGTCATTTGAGAGATGTGAATTAAAACCAATGTTGGAAACAGCACAAAAGCCCATCAACCAGTGAATGGATGAAGACTTTTTTATACAAGGGAACATTACTCAACCACAAAGGATGAAAGACATTTACCTAAGACATTTCTAGATAAATGAAGGTACTTCGAGACCATATTCTTCAATGAAATGAGTTAGATACACATGTGTAACTATTGCACAGCTTCTCTGGTGTGAAAAACTGAGAATGTAAATAAGGACCAAAAGGTATAATAGATACTGTGAAATAGAAAGAAAATGTTCAGATGGGAAGGGGAACCAGAGGTGCAGGAAAGAAGGCGGTGAGAAAAGAAATGAGAAAAGGAGAAAAGGGAAACAAAGCTTTGTAAATACGAAGGAAAAGAGGGCTTGAAGGGAAGGCAGGGGAATGAGATAAAGACATATCATGTACAAGTACAAATTCCCTATGATGAATGTGATCATTATGTGTACCTAAAACGTTCTATATTTTGCTTACTAGAGACTACCGTAACTATAGGGACATGGAAACTTTGAAATAATAGACTAGAATAAGAGGTACCTTGAAAATTTATCCAATTGAAACAAGCTCTAACTATACTAACATGAGACAAAATATAATGTAAGGAAAAAGGACTACCTCTGACAGAGGGACATTTCATAAATTTAAAATTCAGTGGAACCAGAAAATGTATGTCATTCTCACATTGAATGTATATATAAGATTACAAAGCTAAAAAGTATATAGTGGGGAGTAACAGTGTAAAATGGAGAAGAAATAAATTTATTTTGGAATTTTAACAGACATGAAATGATACGAGGCAAATAAAAATTAGTGTGAAATATATAATTCTGTATGGGAATTTTAACAAACATCAAATGACATAAGAAAAATAAAAATATACATTCGAGTATAAAGGACATTAACAATACAATTTACAAACTTAGAGGCACATGTTCACGTTTCTTTAAAAAAAAGTGTTAGCTGTTCACTTAACGTTTCTAATTTTGCACATCAGTTAAAATCCACTGCCCATTTGTATTGTGGAGAACTGGTGATCACTTGGCAGGAGTAGGAAAAGGCAAGGGCATGTGAGTGGAGACCTTTGCAGAGCCTGCAGTTAATCTGACTGCAGCTGTTGATGGCAACAAATTAAGGAATGACAGCAAAAGTGAAAACAGCATCAGAGACACTAAGGCCTTGATGATGGCATATCTGCCATCCGAGAATCATCCTTAGTACAAATTGATGGAGTTTGGTGTAACATGTGAGGGTGAAAGGTATTCATCACTAGCATTTTTGCTGCTGGCTTTGGTAAGTGAACAAACACAAAGCACAGAAGAAATAGCACCTGTTTGGATATCTGTTTCCTCATTTAGCATGAGATTCCTGGAGTAAGGGACTGTTTCAGACGTTTCCCATGCAGATCTTCCTGGTTTGATAAAAGTGGTAAATGTAAGGTTGTCGAATAATTCTTCATTTGCTCCCCATGGTGTTAGCTATTTTTCTCATTGCTGAGACAAAACACCCAATACCTACAAGTTAAGGGGAAAAGGTTTATTTAACTCACAGTTTGTAGAGGTTTTAGTCTATAAACAGCTGGCTTCAAGGCAAAGTGGTTTCTCAGAGGAAAACAAGGGCATTTAACAGGGTCTTTCTGTCCCTTTCCTTTTATCCAGGCTACACAGGGTGGGTAGCACTCACACCCTTAATCCCAGAGCCCTTGAGCCTAGCACTGCACCAGGAATCAATTCTGGCATCACACATTAGAGATCCAGATACCTCTAAAAAGTCCCACCTATTCTGGCATGAGGCTTTGCGGAGGCATCTAAACACAAGCCATAATTCCCATTTTCCTGGATTTTGGCCCCCGGAACAGAGAGAAAACTAAGCCTCAGGAACTCACCTTATGAAACTTCTTTCCTCAGAAACTTTTTATAGAATGAGTGCCTCAGGGGGATTCATTTGTGGAAGAAATTTGAGGTTGACAAGTATCTGCTCGAAGCTTCATGCAATCATGGGGCGGGCTTTTAAAGTTCATGACTGATCCATAGTCCAGCGTTGGAACTATAGATGTGAGTGCCACAAACTATCCCCCTTGGGGCATACAATATAAGGGAGGGAAAGAGGCTGCTTGGTGCTTCTCTTCCCTTTTGCCCTTGTTGTTTTGCTGTTTTTCACCGCCAAGAACCAGTGCCCTTTGCCATGTGTCGCTCTGACCTGGAGCCAGCCAAGCATGGATTGAAACCTCCGCAATCTATGAAATAAATAAACCTTTCCTTCCTTAATTTTAGGTGTCAGGTATTTTGTCTCAACAATGAGAGGAAAGTAACTAAGACACAGGTTTTAGTTATCTAAAGCACATGCTCCCTGTACATAATTTTGTAGAGTAGTAGTATAGCATAAAATTAGGAAAACCTAAACATGGCCTGCTATATATAAGTTCTCACGACGTCACGTCCTCATCTAGGAGAAGAAAATATTTCACCTGAAGTACCTCTTATTTAGAAGCTTGTATAGTCAAGCACTAGCCATTAAAAAATTCAATTAACCATCAAACCATTTTAGTCTTACAATTATTTAAATAACCTTTCTGTAACAATTAGATTCAAATGTGAAAGTTGTTTGTCTTTCCTTGCTTCTTATGATCATCCACTTTGTTTCATTTCATTCGTTAAATTTACCTTGACATGATCTCACTTTTAAGGCCACTTCCAGTTAATCAACTTTTAAAATCAATTTGAATTATGGCTAACTGATGATAAATAATTTTTTTTCAAAACAAAAGAATACAAATACAGATAAACAGTTCACAAAATACAAAACTATACAGAAACTAGTAGGGAATTAGCACTGCATGTTGTATCACACAATGTTATCTTCACATTAGTTAACACATAAACGTTAAAGGAAATTGAGAAGAATGTAGGGAATTAGTACTGGATGCTATCTTCCATAAAACTATCTTCATTTTTGTGATCACAAAAACAATTAAGGAAATACAAAGTTATACAGAACATAAAAGGGAATAATCTCTGAATGCTATTTTACCAAAAATTGCCTTCCCTTTTGTTACTCTATTATACGGATGGTGGCTTGCTTGAAAATTCAAATTTATAACCTACATGGATGTATACAGACTATCATGCTTGGGGTGGAAAAGCACCTAAATTCATTACAGACCGCCTCCATCTCCCCTCCGCCCTGGTGCTACGTGGTATAGGGGCGGAGGGAAGTGGTTTCAGTCCGCCCTCATTGACACCGCATGGCATCCAGAGGCATGTGTCCTGCACAAAGCGGAGGTTCCGTGGGGCCATGCCCACAGCAGACGTTGCGGGGACACGCCCACAGCGGCGGCTGGTCCCGCCGGGCTACACCCAGTGCTGGGACTCAACTTTGCCCCGCTCCTGGAGACTCCGCCCTCTCCTCCTCCCTTCTCCTGGGTTCCAGCTTTACCTTCCCCCCTTACAGCTGGACTTAAGGCGAACTTACAATGCTTGATACCAGGACTTAAAGTCTCCTCGGTGGTGTTCACACTGAAGGTCCAGCTTGTGAACTGAGTTTAGAAATCAGTTCTAGAACAAAGTTGGAGTACAGAGTCTATTGCTGTTTTTCGGACTCCAGGTCCGCCGCTCCTCATCCAACCTGTTGCTGTGGGTTCATGCAAAGTTCGTATGTGCAAGCTGTAAGGAGATCCTCTTCATTTTATTGATAGTTTGGGGTGAGTCCTGAAGTCCTTATATTCGTCCGATTGCTGACAGGAGTGTGTGTTGATTGCATCTGCCTCCCAGTCTCTACGTGTTCACAATGAGATTTCACGGCAGGAGCTAAAGCCCAGCACCTCAACTCCGGCTTCCTGCCTGGTCTCCGAGCGTGAAGGGCGTGGAACCACTCAATTCATCTTCCTACAAGGCTCCCGCCCGTCCTTGCACTCCTTCCCCTGCAATCTCCTCAGTCGACTCCTCTGAAGCTGCCAATGCAGCTGCGGCTTTGGGCTCCGGAGTCGCTGGAGTCCCTCCCTGCCACTCCCCGCTCACCCAGCAAAGAGGTGGGGGGGATCGCCTCGGGGCAGACGCAGAGCCGGGTGTGGTGAGCTGGGTGCTCAACTGGACTTTTTCCAACCTATTTCCCGGCGCCAGTTAGGAAGCTTGCTGTGTGTTCGGGTCTCTGTTTCCGTGGGTGTTGTATTTTCTCATCCTCTCCCTGGTTTCCACAGCTGCTCCCGTCCTCCATTGTCTCTTTTTCTGGGCACCCACTCTTCTCTCCAATCCTTGACCATCTTTCGCAACTGCTCACTCCCCTGGCCGAGCCAGGAGGCTTCCATTAGCGTAGGTCTCTGAAACTGAAGCTGCGACTGCCGAAACCAGGGCGTGCGCTAAGGATATGTGTGTTCGGAGCTGTGGTAGCTCCAATTCACCTCCCTCTGACTGCGCCATGGCAGTCCTCTGTTCCTTTCAGCCAGAAGAGGTCTTTCTTAGACTTTCCAGATCTTTCCTGGATTCAAGGTGCCCACCTCTCTCCTTTTTTGTCCTTCTCATATTGCTGTATTTCTTAGTCTAGGTGGGATTTTTTCCAGGAGGATTCTTCTCTGCTTCCTACCCGGTCGCCATCTTAGTTGCTTCTCTGATAAATAATTTTTGAATGGTCTTTATATGAATACAAATATTTACCATATTCACCAGTATGAATGTCAGGTTGATATTACATCAAAATATATGTTATAATAAGAAAATAGAAGACTATATGTTGACTAAATTTTGGTAGATTAAATTTACAATAATTGTATTTTGCGTGGAACTCCTCTGCCACAAATTCTGCAAGGAAATCTTCTTGGACGTGTCATAAATTATACATTTAAATATATTTTATCTTCCTAAGAAAATGAATTAAGTGCTCATATCAAAATGACCTCTTGAAATTTTAAAAAGATTCATATATGATTATGAAATAGCTTTGAGTCATGTTTATAACTACAAACTAAAAAATTAAGTACTGTAATGAAAGTTAATATAAGTCAATTATTACTAAAAAAATATAAAACTTATCCATAGTAAATAAAATTTGGATAATGCCAACTGGAAAATTACAAGACTTGATGATGTACCACAAAATATATCAATTAAAATTATTAATATCCTAAAATATTCACTGAAGTTGTGCTTCTCTTTCTTCTCAGCAAAGGTCATCAGGTGTCCTCCAAATAAACTTTCATATAATATTTATTGAGAAAGAACCTACAGTTTCCAAAGAGACCTGATTCAATTTGCTATTTGCCGCTCTCCTTTAAATTGGACCTACAGAAAAATGAAAAAGGGACATACCAACATGTCTTTATCTCTAAGAAATATGACAAATTTCTATATGAGTTGACAGATATCCAGTGGTTAAAAAACAATAATTATTTTAAATATGATTTATTTCTCACTTCAAAATAGGCATATATACTAATAATTTATATTCTCTATGGTACTTTGTGAAAGAAAATTATTGACTATAACTTATACATGAGCCATGATTGTAAGTACTGTATTACATCTGCATATTCAACAAAGGATATGAAAACCTAGAAAGTAAAATGTGTTCTAAATAATTTAGACGAATATGTCTGACACAAACGAAACTACATTTTTTACCCAATATGCACATAAAGTCTTAGGATTATCCAGTGTATTTAGTCTAAGTAAATGGATATTTCAAAGTACTTAAAATAGTTACTCGTATAAACCACCCTCAATGTGTCACAAAACAACTCTTTTCAGATTTGATATTTCCAGGAAAAGTAAACTTAAGGACAGCTCGTTTGCAGTGAGTTGCACCCTGTGCACGTTGATTTTATGGGGACAGAATTCTGCAGATGTCAAGCACAGTACCAAGGTCATTAAGCAGATGTCGGCACAGAAGCTAACGCAGCAATTGCCTGAGATGAATACGTACATTTTCTTTTCAGGAAAAACTGACTGGTGGATGAATTGCTTAATGTGACTACTAATGAAATAAGAACTACTAGAGTCAATAAAATGCTACAAGTAATAATTGCGGCTTTATGACTTATGATGTAAATAAAAGCAAGATTAAAATATTTTTATTTCTTGAAAAGCCTTACACGTAGTGTATTATAAAACACTATTATTAAATTTTAGACCAAAGAATTAAATTTTTGTAAGGATCTAAGGATGTTTCAAATATTTTTACTACTTTATCTTATAATGAATGTAATATATTCCATGGTAAAGAAAATTTTGAAACCATAAAAACAAAGTAGTTGACAAAAATTAGAATAAATAAAGAAATTGAAATCCCAGCATCTGGTGACCACTATGGTGATATGGGTAACATAACTATATTTTTCTCTCAAATTGAAATCAAAGCAAAATTTTAAGAATAGCTTTAGTTGTATAGAACAATTATGAAACTCTACAAAGTTCCTATATATCCACTTAGTTTTCTCTGTTAGGTTAGCACATTTCTTACCATTAATGAACCAATGATGATGAATTATCCTGAGCTGAAATTTATACACTGTTCACATGCCCTTAGTTTTACCTCATGTGTTGTTTTCTGTTCTAGGATCCCATCCAGGATACATCACAACTTGTTGTAAGTCCCATGAGCCACCTCTTGACTGTAGCTGTTGCTCAAATTATCTTTGTTTTCATCTTGATAGTTTTGAGGAACGCTGGACAAGTATTTTGTCAAATGCTCAACTACTGCAATTTGTCTTGTGTTTTTCTCATAAAATCACGAAGGTCAGTAGGTTTTGGTAGGAAGACCCCAGGAACAAGGCCCTGCATCACATCTATCTTCTCCAGTGTACACACAAAGAGCATGACCTCTAATGTCACTGAACTTGATCACCCAACTAAGGTAGTGCATGTCAGATTTCTCCATCATAAAATTGGGCTTTTCCCCTTTTTCACACTACACATTTTTGAAGATGTCAGTGTTTGCAGCCCTTTGTGCTCAGGGAAAATAGACAATTATGTTTCTGCACCTAGAGGGGAGAACACAGAATAGCTACATAAGTTATTTCAAGTTCTCCTCTATGGCAGAGTGATTTATTTATTTTGTTTATTGCTGTATTTATATGTGTAGGTACTTTTGGATATTTGTCGTATACCGTGAGCTGTACCTCAATACTACGCTTTGGATTTGCTGCTTGCTTTATTCTTTTCTCTGAGTGCTTGGAGCTCTTTCAAGGGCAACCTGAGCTCCTTCCCCAGACCATCACGGATGTGTGCTTGGCGTGTGCTTGTGGAATGTTCTCCTACTTCCGGGCACTATAACACATTCCAGGAAGATCTCTTTTGTCCCGGTCTCAGTAATAGATTCAGCTGGTTCTTTTTGTTGGAAAATAATGTTAGCACTAATTGTTCCTTTTAGTTGACGGGATGCTGAATTCATTTTGTAATCATCTTTTTTAAAAAGTTATATAATCAGTCTCCATTTGTAACCATCTTGTTAAAGATTATGTAATCAGCTTCCAGGTCTGGTGGTGGAGTACCATTCCAAAATGCTTTAAAACTTAGCAGTCCATCATACGTGTTTTGGAGAAATGATTAAATGTAAGGTATAACTAACAATTTACGTACATTTGCAATTTTCTCTTTTCTTAAAAATAGCACCTTTCTTCTTCTGGTGGATGATCCTAGCTTTTATTTTAACAAAACAGATACATTGTGTTTAAGGCCAACTTTTC
The DNA here is from genome assembly GCA_004027595.1 of Dinomys branickii. NCBI lineage: Eukaryota > Metazoa > Chordata > Mammalia > Rodentia > Dinomyidae > Dinomys > Dinomys branickii. Next base: position 68,048 of record PVLD010002712.1, on the reverse strand, counting down.
ATATCTTATTCATTAGCAAAACAATAAAATATGTAGACAATGATATCGCAAAGGGATCGTTAAGATGCACATGCAATTGCACTTGCAGCATTTCACGTCCATTGCGTGAAAGAGCTAGAAAAAATGAATTTAAAATGATGATGTTTTTAAAACTATGACATCCAGTGAAATCCCTTTAGGATAGCTGCTCATTTGCATCCTATATACTTTCCTGCACCATTTCTCGGAAATCTGGAGAGAAGAACATGCATTTAAAAGAACCAAATGTGAAAAAGATGAATTTTCCAGGAGAAATGGGAATAAGACATGAATTAATGTTAAAGATATATTAATAGTTGTACTCAACAAAATAAAAACAACTGCCAAACTTACCCCAAACAGACTTTCTACAAATGCAAGACTACAGCTTGATTCCAAAGGTTCTGTGTTGCTTGAACTTTACTGGCTTCATTGGGTTTTCTGTCTTCCACTGGTACGGAGTACTATTCCCAATGCCAGATTATACAGCTGACCTAGTCGCTTTGTCAAATGTCAGAATATGGCTCAATCTGTCTTCCCTTTCTCTTCCTCAGTCACTCAGACCTGAATTCTAGCCGTGTGGGAGACAGCCCTTGGGGACAACTCTGACGTGAGAACAAGGAAGCTGTCCTTTGGTGCTGGAGGACAATACTAGCTGTGCAAATGCTAGCGTAAAGTCAGAAGTTGGGGTTGAGCACTCCCAGTTTTTGTTCTTTCTACAAATCCAAAAGGAAAAAAACAAAGAAAAGTATGACCCCTAGTATTTGATGCATACACAGAACTGCAAAGAAATGTATTTTTCCAAGATGTGTGCAGATTTATATGTCATGAAATGTAATAGACTAACTGATGTCTTGAAGACACAAAGTATGAAAAATTATCACTGAATATTGAATGGGGCACTATAAACTGTACCTGGAAATGCAGTCTTAGAAGGACATAAAAAATCTGAGTGTTCTTAGTTAAAGGTTTTTGATTGGATAATTGAACAGTTCAACCTCAGACCAAAATTCTTAATAGCTATCTTTTAAGGAAGAAAGAATTTGACAGTGTAAGGATAAGAAAACAGACAAGCACATTCAAATTTAAAAATCATGTCTACCTCTGTTTCCAAACAGAAGTAACAAGAGTTAGATTCATTGTATTAAAGAAAATATACAACCTCAGGGAAATAAAATATTAAAAAATGGTTCATCAAGGGCAGTGATGCTGAAGAAAGAGAGACAGACAGACGCGATACAGAGAGACAGGGAGACAGAGAGAGAGAGAGAGAGAGAGAGAGAGGGAGAGTGCACGAGTGAGTTCACAGCCCAGTTTACAGACTGAAATGGTTGGTAGAAGTTTTTAAGTTCTTTTGAAAAAGAGTGAAACCCCAGTCAGAGGCTATCAATTTCCGTGAATAAGGGGATGGGAACTTGGAGTTCCCCAAGTATCAGGAGTCCTCAGAGACGAGTACTGGAGAGTAGAGAGCTGTGTGGGAAACTCTGGAGATGTTCATAGAATGCCCCTAGCTATTCACCTGAGAATGGGTAAGCACATAAATGCAATGGATGTGTCTAAGGATGAGCAAACATACAGCAAAAGGACCAAGAGAACGGCACAGGAGGCTCAAACAAGCCAGGATGTCCCTGTCCAAACTACAGGGAGAAAAAGTCTTATGATTCACAGAATATTGAGTAGAATACAAATAAAGTTTCTTTTATTACTAAGAAAAAACTTTAACACTGCAATTAATATTGTACTGACCTTGTTAAATTAATTCATAACATGATGATTAAAAACTCAAATTTTTCAAAAAGTTTAATGTATTAAAACCAAAGTCCAAATATAATACAGAAGTACCCAACAGGTTAAATTATCATCAAGTCAAATACTACAAGGTATAGGATGATATCAGTAAAATGCTTGAATAATCTTTGAAAAGTCTTTCCTTCAAAAATAGAATGAGGAAACTCATTCTGAATTCTTATCCTCTTGTTTAGTGAAATTCTGCATTATTTTAAATGTTCTTTTTAATTTTTATTCTATTTAAAATAAATAAGCAAATAAAATTAAAACAAAAGTCTCCATGAAAATGTTTATAAAGTGTCAATAAATAATTCCACATCAAGCAAACTTCTTCAAAGCTGAAAGAGAAAGTGAGACATTCTCACATGGACTGAGATTCTGTTGGCCCTGGTGATTTTTCTTCTTCCTGTTTTGGGTATGTTTGTTTTGTCAGTCAAATTTGTGCAAATAGTAAACATGAAACCCAGGATTCAACTGACAGAAAACTAAACTCAAGATGAGCAAAGTGAGTTGTTCCCTGGGTTTGTTAACTAGTGAACCCATTTCATATAAAAATTGGTATACAAAATTCAGTCATGTTTCTATTTAGTATCATTGAACAATCCAAAAATAAAATTAAGGAAACTATCCCACTTTTAGTAGAATCAGAAAATCAAATATTAGGAGTGTATTTAACCAAGTACAATGCTTATAAACTGAAAGCTACAAAACATTGTGGAAAGAACATTCTAAAAGGAAAGATACTCTGAGTCATGTATTGGAAAGCTTAGTGTTGTTAACAGTACTATAATACATGCTTGGAATTTGCTGAGAGTAAAATCTTAAATGTTCTTACCACACACACACACACACACACACACACACACACAGCAATTGTATGAGGTAACAAACAGTTTATGTTAATCATTTCACAATGTATATATGTATCAAAAACCACATTATATGCCTTAAATCTGCAACAAGTCAATTACTATAAAAAACTAAGTCCATAGTTATGCCTAATTGATAAACTGGTCTGAAAATTCATACTAAATCCAAACACACCCAGGCATTCTAAAAAAGCAAGAAAATAAAACACACAGTGGCTATAAAAATTGGTCACTAGAAATTGAGCCAAAAATAATATAGATAAAATTCTAGATGAGTACATTACAGCAGTTATTATAACTGCAATTTATATGTTTAAGAAGTGTCTTGGTTACTTTTCTCTCGTTGCTGAGACAAAATACTCAATGCCCAAAATGAAGGAAGGAAAGGTTTATTTTAGCTTACAGTTTGAGGTGGTTTCAGTCCATACTCATACTTGGCTGGTTCAGAGGCAGAGTGGCACACCGCAGAGGGCAAATGTTCATAGCGGCGGAGCACAGCAAAAACAACCAGAGCAGAAGGGGGGAATGGCAGGGAAGCAGCCTCTTTCCCTCCCTTATATTGTAGACAGCCTACCCCCACCAGGGGGTGTGTAGCTCTCACCCAGTCTCCAGGCCTTCCTCTTCCACAGGCTCAGGATGTGTACAAGGTAAGCACTCTGGCTTCCTGCTGAGTCACTCAGCCAAACCTCTAGACTGTGCAAGTTGATACAATGTTGGAAGCTAGAAGAAAGGTAAACGACAGGCAAAAATAAAAGAAATGCTTCACGCTTTCTTCTTCCGGGAGCGGTCATACAGATTGTACTTTCTTCCACCCCTGAAAACACAGTAACATAGGACAGTATTTCTACCCTGCAAGTCCCATCAGAAATGTGGTATCACATTACGTAGTGGGCATTGGACATATGGGAGACTTTTGCCTAGCCTGACTTCCAGACTCCTGGAGAGAAACAGTGTGTTTCTTATTGACCATATTCTTTGCTTAGAGACTGCATGAATATTGAGGTCCCCTATCAGTTAAAGAAAATTTTTTATTAGTGGTGAATTCTATCAAGTTCCCAGATGCCAAATCAGGAGCTAACCTCTCAAGATTTCCTAAGGAAAAGCATTCCCTTTACTGTGTTAACTCTTCTCACACGATATAGAACACCCAAACAACACTTTTAACAGAAATATGCACTGCTTGACATTCACAGAATAGTTTTTTCAAAGATTCATAGGACATTTACCAAGACAGAATACCATGGAGACTATATATGAATCTCCAAATACCTAAAAGGGTAAAACGACATAAACAAGTTTCCAGGTACTCTAAAGGATTCAAAGAGTAGAGATTATATTATCCAATCACAACAAAACTAGAGATCACTAACAACAATTTGATATTCTCAAATGGCTGATATTCAAATAGCACATAAGAAATTCAGAAGTAAATTACACAAAATAAAAGTGTAAAGTTAACATTTTTAAATGTAAGGGATGCAGCAAAAGCAGTACTCGGGGAAACTCTAAAGAATTATCTTCAAGATAATGATTTGAATTTCGGCCTTAATACTGAACCGAAGAAAATATGAAGAGAAAATAGATTACAGAAGCGAATAGTAGTAGGAGTAAAAATCAATCAAAACAGAAAAAAGTGGAGAGAAATAGTGAATAAAAAAGTTGCTGTTTTTAGAGAGTTAATGAAACTGACAAACATATAACAAGACTAAGCGGGAAAAAATGCAAAGAGATTCTAGAAATATTAAAAGAAAAACAAAATTATTATGAACAGCTTTAAGCAAATAAACTGGACAACTCAAGCCACAAATCCTGCCAAAGACAATCTACAAAGCTCATTAGAGGAAGCAAATCTGATTAGTTTTAAGTAAATTAGGGAAATTGAACAGGCGGCTTAAACTTTCCACAAATAAGCCTAAATACCCAAATGACTACAATGAGGCATTCTACAAAATATATAAAACAAGAGCAGCACTATTTCCATGAGAATTTCTAGATAAAAAGTGAAGAAGAAAATTATTCTCAACTCACTCACTGATAGTTTCCTGAAATATTCAGAAAGGTAATAAGAAAACTGCAGACCAATGTCCCTTCTTAAAACGAGTTTTTAAAATTCTTACACTTTTAATACATCTAATCCAATAAAATAGATAAAAGTTCACAGAGAAAGCTGGTAATAAATTAATACACTCTACCACATTAAAAGAATTTTTTTAAAATGGCCACATCAAAAGGTGAAGAAAATAGCATTAGACTGATATTGACATATTAGTCAATATGTGGTACTAGTATTAAAATAAACAGTAATTGATCAGAAAAGTGTAGAAGTATGACAACAAACACACACATTTATATAATTAGTAAACATATGCACATAATGTCATGTCCATATCTGTGCGTGTGTATATATATATGACTTTTTTAGAGACAACATCAAAAGCATAAATAGATGAAAAATAATAAATTTGGATTCATTATAATTATTAGCTTTATTATAATTTCTTAGCTTTAAAATAAATCTTAAGATAGTGATAGGCATAAAGTAGAAAAAGCATGACTAAGTCACATATATGATAAAGGTTCTCTATTCAGAATATATAAAGAACTCTCCAAACTCAAAAATAAGAAAACAAAACCCATAGCTATTTGAATAGATAAAATACTTCAGCATCCTTCATAAAAAATATATGCATGGCAAAAATACACATTAGTGCGCTCAAAATCATTAGCCACAGGGGAAGGCAAGTTGAAACCTTGAACAAAATGTCCTTGTGCCATCTGCAATGTTTAAATTCATAGATGCACTGCAAAGTATGTGCCAGGGTATGGAGAGACATCAACACCAATAATGGAGATGGAAAATGATGCAACTGCTTTGAAAATATATATCATCATTTCCTAAAATGTTTCTCAAATATATGCTTTCTCTATAACTCTGACATTCTACCCCTTGGGACTTATCCAGGAAAAATTAAAGCACGTCACCATACAGAAACCTGCGGACAAAAGTTGACAGCCAGTTCCTTTGTAATCACCCCAAACTGGGTACAACCTAAACACTCATCAACCGGTAAATGTCTGAAAAATGACTGTACACATGTAACAGTATACATGTAATAGCAAGAACAGATAATTCATTGAATGTACAACCATGTAGATAAATATAAAAATAATTAAGTTAAAGAAACTAGATGAGAGAGAGAGAGGAACAAAAACATCACACTATATATATAAAATTCTGGAGATGTAAGCTTATCTAAAATGACATACATAATCACCTGGGAAGGGAAAGGTAGAGAGCAGAACTGTAAGGCAAGAAAGACTCTTTTGGAAATAGTAGTTACGACAGTCATTATCTGAAATCTGGCAACAGTCTCACAGGTGTATCAAAACTACCCAGTTGTACATCTGAAACCTGCAGTTTAATACACACAAATTAATCCTAATAAAAATGCTTAAAATTATATCTAAAAGAGAATTTGGGCCTCCATTTTTGTACAGTGAAATAATCAAAACTAACCCTTTGGAAAACTACTAAAATAACTTTTCCCAGAGAAATTCTACACTTGACTTCTGTTACTTTACTTGCATATGATCTGCTAATAACGAAGCACAGGGAACGACTCAGCACTAGAAAAGCAGATGTTTCTGTGGTTCCCCCAGGGTTACTGTGACGTAGAATGCAAAGCATTGACACTGCTATTCTGTGATTGGCGTGATGTCCAATTTTAACCAGTTTTGGTAGCGAAGGTTGCATTTTTAGGGCAAATAATACTTGCATTTCTTTATTGTCCTCTAATATTTATCAGGGCCAAATATTTTTGTTATTCCTTCTACCATACAATACATGCATTTTACGTAACAGGTGCTATTATGCTTCACACATTGTGGTCTGATGTAATACATGTTATTATATAAACCACTGTTCAATTATATCTTTTAAATGCCATTGACTTAAATGATCAGAAATGCAGACAGTATGGGGTAAATTCTCAGACTTAGACTACTTTGTTTATTTTTTATTTTAAAGAGGGAGAGATTTAAAAACAGAAAAAACCCAATGATACAGAGTTTCAAAACAATTTAATAAGAAATTAACAATGGATAATATATCATGCATTGTCTTCAAAGTAATTGCTCAGATTACACTACTCAGATATGAAAAAGTAATCAGCTAATATAAGAACAAACTGATTTAGATCATTTCTTTTGGTTCATTTTCAATAAACTAAAAGAAATTAGTAACATAATTATGTTAGCTATCATATATATAGCTTTTCCCCTTTCTTTTCTTCTCCTTTCCCTCATCCCAGGGGATCTGCCCTTTTGAGCAGTTTCTTTCACTTTCTCAATATTTATTGCAGATTTTGTATCTTATTTACTCTTAGTTGTTTACACTAGGGAGACAAGATAATGTTTACATATGTGAGTTTGATTTATTTCACATACCATTGTGGTCTCTATTGCATCCTTTTACCTATAAAAGCCTTGAAATTATCTTTCTTTATAGCTAAATAATACTCCATTATATAAAAATACCACATCTGTTTTATCCATTCCTCGGTTGACGGGCATTTGGGTTGTTTCCAAGGTTTAACTGTGACAAATTGTGCTGCTAAAAACATGGGTGCACATATATCACTGTGTTATGATATTTTCAGTGCTTCTGGGAAAATGCTCAGAAGGGGAATAGCTGAGTCAAATGTGACCCCTCTAATCCTAGTTTTCTAAAGAATCTCCACACTGATCTCCACAGTGGTTTCACCAGTTTACACTCCCACCAGCAGTGGAGAAGGGTTCCTTTTTCCCCACAGCCCTACCAGCATTTATTATTGGTTGATTTCTTGATGATAGCCGTTCTTTCTGGGGTGAGATGGAATCTTAGTGCTGTTTTCATTTCCATTTCTCATATGACAAATGATGTTGAACATTTTTGCATATTTTTTGCCATTTGTATTTGTTCATCTGAGAAGTTTGTATTCATCTCAAATTTCTATTTTTGGGAGGGATTTTTGAATCTTGGGTGCTTGATTGGTTTCAATTCTTTATATGGTCTACAGAGAAGTCCTTTGTCTGAGGAACATTTGGCTAAAAACTTTCCCACTCTGTGGGATTTCTTTCAATTTTGTTGGTGATTTCTTTTGGTGTGCAGAAACGTTTTCACAAGATGAGATCCCAGTTGTTGACCTTTGAAATACTTCTTGTGCACTTTCGTTTTTGCTCATGAACTTTCTGCCTACCCTTATGTCTTCTAGATTTCTACCTAATTTCTATTCCCATAGATGTAGTGTTTCTATTTTGATATTTAGATCTTTGATCCATTTTGACTTTAGTTAAGGGCATGGTGATAGACTTGGGTCTAATTTTAGTCTTTGGCATGTGGAAAGCCAGTTTTTCCAGCACCACATTTGTTAAAGGGGCTCTTTCTTCCAGTGAACATGTTTGCTCCTTTGTCAAACATAAGGTGGCTGAGTGTGTTTGTAGTTGTCTCTGCATCTTCTAATCTGTTCCATTTGTTTTTTTCCTAGTACCATGCTGATATTATCACAGTAGCTTTGCATTATAATTTCAGGTCAGTGATTGTCATGCCTCCTGTCTTGACTTTGTTGCCCAGGATTGCTTTTGTCATTCTTTGTCTCTTCTGTTTCCAAATGAATTTTAGTTTTATTTACTCTGTCAGGGTCTTACACTAGGGAGACAATATAGAGTTTACACATGTGGGTCTATTTATTTCACTTATAAATGTAGCTGCCAGTTGCATCCATTTACCTATAAAAACCTTGAGTTTATCTTTCTTTATAGCTGAGTAACACTCCATTGTATAACAATACAACATTTTTTAGCCACTGCTCAGCTGAAGAGCATTTGTGTTGTTTCCAAGATTTAGCTGTTACAAACTGTGCTGCTATAAACATGCATGCACATATATGCTATGGTGTGATGTTTTCAATTCTTCTGGGAAAATACCCAGAAGGGGAATGGCTGAGTCCAATGGGACCTCCACTCCTAGTTTTTTGAGGCATCTCCGGTCTAATTTCCAAAGTGGTTGCACCAGTCTACATTACTGCCAACAGCGGAGCAGTGTTCCTTCTTCCTCACACCCCCTCCAGCATTTGTTCTTGGTTCATTTCTTCATGGTAGCCATTCTTACTTGGATGAGATGAAATCTCAGTGTTGTTTTACTTTGCATCTCTCGAATGACCATTGATGTTGAACTGGAAGTTACAATAGATATTGCAAAAGGGAAGGAAACTGCTCAATAGGAAAGAACAACTGAGATGAGGGAAAGGTAAAAAGAAAGAAGGAAGGGAAATTATACATAGGAGATAGCTAAAGATAAGTGTACTACTAATTTTTATTGGTTTATTGAAAGGAAAGGTTAATCTTTAACTGTTGGATAAATCTTACATACCTATATTTTATAATCTGAGCAACTACTTTGAAGATAATAATAAGCAATACAACAGCCATTATTGATTTCCTATAATCCTGTTTTGAAATTCTGTATCATTTTCATAGTTTTTGTGTTGTTTTGTTTTTGTTATTGTGATTCTGTTCTTTTCTCTTTAAAATAATAAAAAAGGAACATAGTGGTAAATACTATTGCTCCCATTACCTTTTCATAATAAAACCGAGATTTACAATGTGAAAAAAAAGAATTTTAGGAATGCCTTCTATGTGTCTGCGAGGTATGCCAATGGCGTCTTTGTTGGGATTCTATTAAATCTGTATCACAGTTTGGGAGTATGGCCATGTTTGCAATGCCAGTTCTTCCTATCCATGAGCAACAGATCACTTTCCACTTTCTGACGTCCTCCTCAATCTCTTTATTCCCAGTGCTATAATTTCCACCGTTTAGTTCTTTTACTTCCTTTGCTAGACTGAAGCCTAAGCAGGATTCATTTTTTGGGATGGCTTTGTGAAGGATATCGTTTTCCTAATTTCTCTCTCAGTGAGTTCGCTGTTTGTGTACAGAAATGCTACTGATTTTCAAGTGTTAACTTTGTATCCAGCTATAGTACTGCATTTGGTTATTAAATGCAGAAGTCCTTCAGTGGAGTTTTTCAGTGTTCTTTGTATAGTATCATGTCATCTGCAAATAATAATTATTTAACTCCTTCCTTTCCTATACTTATTCCTTTTATTTCTCTCCCTTATCTAATTGTCCTCACTAATTTCCAGAAGTATATTGAATAGGCAAATATTTTTGTTTGTTTGTTTGCAATGCTGCAGATTGAACCCAGGGCCTTCACACTGAGCTCGAACCCTTGTCCTATTTTAGAATTTCTTATTTGAGACAGGGTAACACTAAGTTGCCCAGATTGAGCTCCAACTTGCAACACTCCTGCCTCATCCTCTCACAGTCCTCAAATCAGAGGTACATTGTCACCATACTGTGGAATAAACTTTTCTCTTTAGAGTGGGAGCACTCAATAAAATAATGATAAAAACATTAAATAAACATAGAAACCCGCACCACAATTGTTAATTATCATTCAAATATTACGTGTTGTACATATTTGTGTGGTGCTTTTACCCATCTGGAAGTGTAGTTTACAGCTGTATCAGTGTGCACTGCAGTGTGGCATTCCCATGTCTATGAAATCACCACACAATATGAACTACATTGCTAGACAATTGGAATGTTGCCTCCTTTATAGGTGTAGGCCCTACTGGTGACCAAAATGTCATTTTACAGTGAATGGCCAAATCCATAGAACTGCATGATGTGGAATATGTGACCACAGAAGGTCACTATGGCCAAGTATTTGGTCTTTTAAAGCAGATTCTTCGTGGAGACTACTTTTTACTTCTGCAACTAAAGATACTTTCACCTTTTCAGGTTTTAAACTTTTACAAGTCATCACTTTCTGTCCTCTCTTGAACCATATGCACCCATCAAAGACCAACTTGAAAATTATATTCACCACAAAAACTCAGTGAACTCAATGAAAAGTGGGACTTCCCTGCAATTGAACTATTTCCAAACTTTTTATGCAACTAATTTTTACTCCTTCATATGCTCTATATATAGAAGTAAATTCTATGTATAGAAATAAATTCTTGTGTATGTCAGGATGTATGTCATTAGATAGCAGCATCTCTGTGTACTTCTTTAGAATTCCTCCCAGAATCAAATTAAATTGCCTTTGATCATAAATGACTAGTAGAACAAGACTGAATCCCAGCACTTGGGAAGCTGAGGCAGGAGAATTATTGTGAGTTTGAGCGCAGCTTGGGCTATGTAGTGAGTTCAAGACCAGTCTCAACTACATATTGAGACCTTGTGTCTCTAAATAAATTGATTAATTAATAATTGCAGGCCTGTTAAGGATATATAGAATGTGTACACTGGTGATATGTTACCAGAAAGATGAGAGTCATCTTAAAAGATATGAGAAGGATCATGTTATTTTATAAAACAATGTGAATATAAGTGGCCAGATATGGATGCTAATTCTAAAGGGAGATGAAAAAGAAAGAAAAGGAAAAAAGAAAGTTCATAGACACTGGCTACATACCAATGGCTTACACAGGCTGAATGTTTAATTCTCATAACACCCTTAACAGGCAAGAATTATTCATTCCATTTTAAAAACTGGAAATCTAATTTAGAACTGCAAAGTAAATTGGGCATGATTACCTAGACGATGAGCCAGAATTCAAGAGAAGTGATTTGAAACTTAACACTCTTTCCACTAAACTCTTCCCACATTGAAATCCAAATAAGAGGAAGTTCATGATTTCACTGCCTCAGTAAAACCTTACTTATGCATTTGCGTAAGCATTGAACACTGACCATGCCAAAGCTTCTGGGAAACAGGCTAAGAAACACATGAACAAGGAATATTAAGTCCAAATTCTGCTTTTCCAAATACATTCTCATTCTATACTAAAAGAAAAAGAGCTTTTGCCTAGGAATGTATTTATAGAAGTTGTGTTATCCACTTACTACCTAATCTCTGCAAAAATATGTTGCAGGTGATACAGTGTTGAGGCTTTTGAGATTCAAATTTGAAAGTGGTGATTTAAATCCTGGATTGACCACTCACAGGTACCTGTGATGTCCTTCACAATTGCACCTTTTGAAATCGCAGTTCATCCCCTGGCAAATTTAACATCCTCATAATTCGTTCTGGCTCACACGAGATGTATGTAAAATGCTTTAAAACCCTTTGCAACAGAACCATGTGGCAGGATAGTTAGCGTTGCAGTAAGATACTGATTCCTACAAATGCAGAAACACCAGAAAGGACGAAATGTTTATCCTGAACCCTGCTCTCCCATACGCTCTTCTGGTCCCCTAGACTACAGCATAAGGAGGGTTTGAGTGCAGCAGGCTTTTGAGATGTAGGCCTCTTGATTTTCCTTTCTCTACCCCCCATCAGACTTAAATACCTTTATTTTCAGAATGAGCTCAATTATTCCAGCAGTAAGAAATGTACAGGTGGATTACCAAAGCTGAAAAGAGGGCATACAGCTAATTTCGGGAAGTTTCCTCCTGTATTGCAGAGGTAACAGAGACCAAACGTTTTCAGGGTTGAGTCAACTGGCGTCATAATTTGGAATGTACTAGGAGATTTGAGAGCTCACGAATAAAGTCCTATGGAATTAATTTAAGAATATCCAAATTTAAGCACTGAGCTCTGACCTGGAAAAACAACATTTTGCTCAACTTTAGCCCAGGACTGGTAGATCTACCAACTTTGAGATTTTACATTAGTTTTGATCATCTAATGATTAAATCTCCCATAATCTATGGTACAAAGAGAGTCCCCTGGATCTTCAAATAACCCCAGGGAAATGAGAAGGGGAAAGACTGTGATATAAATGACTCAGATCACTAGGAAGGAAAATCAGTTATCTCACTGCATGTGAAAAATAAACAGTGAGATACTTTGTCCTCTTACAGTGGGAAACAAAACCCACGCAGACTTGGCTACTTATTTCCACTGAACTTCCCACTGCTGCCCTTAGGGCGTCTTATGAGCTCATGTAATCTCAGTCAAAAGAACAAAACTCATCCCACGAAGAGGCACACGACTTTTTCCAGAAACTATTCTATATTTCTTGTGGGAATTGTGTTAATGTTCTAAACCTATAAAAAGGAAACAATCTGCCCCTTTTTAGAGAGCTCTTGCAAATATGAGCGTCTCAAATTGGCAGACGCTGGCAATGTTCAATAAAAGAAAAGCAATGACTTTTCAAATACAGCAGACATTTTAAGGTACTAAAGAGAAGTTAGAGGAAAATCTTTTAAAAAGCAGTTTCCAGGCACTTCCCGGATCAGGGGCAGACAAGAGAAGGCTGAAGCACAGACACTCTGCCCATCTTCACTTGAGGGGGCTCTGGTTGATTTTTTAATGCTGAAGGCAAATTACAGAAAGCGTGATTCAACAGATATGTGTGGAATATCTTCCAAGTACTAGGATGATGGGAGGTGAAAGAGGGCGTGGCAATAAACAAAATGCAATTTCTCTCTTTGAGGAACTAATATCAGCTCATACAGATAATGGAGTAAAGCAAATCAATAAAAAGACATTCATACAAGGAGACACATAATAAATGTACCTGCATCACAAAGCGAATGGCCTCTGATGTGGGAGACTGTGCATTCATCAGAGAGTGGGGTAAGAGGACAGAGAGTGGGGTCAGGGAATGGGATGAAAAAATGTGAGGCAAAGAGAAGTCTCAGACAAAGGCAACCATGTGATGTCTGCAGGCAAACAGTAACAGAACATTAGAGAGGAAAAGACTGTAGCACAGGGTAAAAAATGCCAATCATTCTTATGATCATCATAGGCAACATGTACCAAGCTCCTACTCTATGTCAGATATGGTGCTGTTTTTACTTGAATTTACTATAGAAGCACATTGATTATATTATGCAGTATTGTTTGCTCATGTGTAGCCTAGTAACACATGTGTTTCACTGGAGAAGGAAAGGGACAGCATGTTTAATAATTATGCTAGATAATTGGTACAAATCATGACTTTCAAGGAAAAGTAAATGAATGGTTGTGGTGGCAGTGTTAGAGTAGATTTCAATTTGATTGGTTTGGGGATTGTTTATGAAGGTTGGTGGGGCTCACTTCTAGGTGTGTCTAGACAGTTCACGGGGGTGAGGCCCTGGGGTCCATGTGTGGCCTCTTGTCTTTTCCATTCTGGCATTATTCCCTCCTCAGTTTCCCAGCAGCCATGAACTGAGCAAGTGGGCCCTCAGCACCCTTCCTCCAGGAGTTCTCTGCATTAGATCCAGCCAATCATGGATTGAAGCCATGAGCAAGCTCAATCTCTCCTTCTTTAAGTTGGTACTGTTGAGTGTGTGAGCCAACAAGGAGAAATCTGATTAATACAATAACCTTGTCCATTTTTGATAGGATAAAGACAATAAGGTAGAGAAAGACTCACACATCCAAGGTCTCACTACTACTGTGTTAGAAACTTGAGGAGACAGAAAAGAAGGGTGAAGGAGATTGAGGAGACAGAAAAGAATACATAGACAAAGGTCAAAGGTAGGAGACAGAACACTTATAGGAGAAGTTGGCAGAGCTGGAAGATAGATTAGATATTGGTGATGAAAGAGGGGCTAAGAGACTCCAAAGGCACTGGCTCAGGCAGATGTGTGGACAGTCATGAACTTACCAGAGGTGGAACTTGATAAGAAGAAAGAATAGACCCAGATGAGAAATGGTAAGAATCCCCTAGCTTTAGATCTGCTGAAGCACCTGAGAGTATGACAAAGAACATCCATCCAGATTTGGATATATTCATTTAAAATTCAGTGGAAAAAGTAGGAGAAGAATGCAGACAAGAGCAGTATCATAAATACACTGGAGATGGTTAAAACAATGAAATTTTCAATGGATATAAAAAGTGGAAACCAGCAAAACATAGTTACTTACTAGTAAAGCGACGCTGTTGGCATCGCACGAAAATAATAAAAATGTGGCAACAAGCTGCTTCTTTTAAAATTCCAGGTTAAAAAAAAAAATAAAAAAATAAAAAACAAATAAAATTCCAGGTTAAGCAGCCCAATCCCTCTTCCAATATTAACTTACCAGATAAAGACCACAGGTACTCACTGACCAGCATGTACAAAAGACATGGTGTAGAGTTTGGGGTGGGGGAAGCTTCGCTACAGCTCAACAGGAAGGAAAACAGAATACACACTGAGGTCTCTCACCACCCTCCAGCTGCAAAGACGCCCAAGTGCCCAAGGGTGGGGGAAGTAGACCAACAGGGATCCAATTGGCCATACCCAAGGCTTCAGCGTGGAATAAGTGCATCTTCTGTGTTAGGCTAAGTGGCTATTGTCTGACTAGGAGTTTCTGGTCTGTCCACTGTTTCATTGCAGTTCCTGATGGCACCTTTGCTTCTAATCTAAGTCAGCAGGATCCTGCCCCTGCACTCCAGTTTCCTTCCACTCATGGGGCACTTGTTCCCACCAGACTCCCAAGGTCGCTGTAGGTAGGGTCCTGGGGTTTTGTGCCTGTGTCTTGAAAAATAACCTGTGTAACAGTTCTTTGGGGATCAAGGATGTTGCAGTGTTACGGCCCGATTTCACTGCCTCCTTTACTCAATGGCTGTGGGAT
The DNA here is from genome assembly GCA_004027595.1 of Dinomys branickii. Lineage (NCBI taxonomy): Eukaryota > Metazoa > Chordata > Mammalia > Rodentia > Dinomyidae > Dinomys > Dinomys branickii. Next base: position 52,780 of record PVLD010002712.1, on the reverse strand, counting down.
CCAACAGCAAGGAGGCAAAGGATAAACACCACAAGCTTAAGTGCCGAGTAGCTATTGTGAGGCCAAAATTTTTATCATATTTATAATTTCTGAACTAGTTTTGATGCATTTATGTGGAAGCCTTATTATTATACTAATGCAAAAAGATGGTTTTCACTTTTATGATATCATTTGGTGGAGAATAAAAAAAATTATCATCTAATTTCCCAAAATCACTATGTTGTGTAAACCTTTACTTGCATAATTCCCTGAAGTGAGTCTTTGACTGTGTTTGTTTGTGATTTTCTGAGACAGGGTCTCACTTGGTCTTACTCCGAGGTCCTGTTGAGCTCTTTATGTCTCCTAGGCTGGTCGGGCACTTGCAGAGCTCTGCCTGCCTCAGTCTCATTTTCAGAATGCTGAGATTACCAGCTGCACTGCCACATCTAGCATAGATCTTTGAATTTTAATAGGAAGGAAACAGTTCTTTTGCTACTGAATTTGGGTATTTGCCTGGGATGGGTCGGTCAAATGCCTTATATCTGAATTGTGTTATGATGTCTGAGTTCTGGAATCCTCTCCAAGAAGATTTTAAGGAAGTGCACAAAAAGGGACTCAGAGTCAGAAGTAGAAATTTTAGCGAGCACTGCATTAGATAAAATCCAGGTACACTCTGAAGCAGTTACTTTTTATGGGGACAATACATTCTTTTTTTTTTTAAATAAAAGTACAAAAACACATAAACAAACAGACACCAATTAGCATAAAAAATAGTACAATCACAACTGATCTATAGACAAGGTGACATGGTCTCAACAGTGGTTATTGTTTTATCCATTGATATCTTTGAAGTGTAAATATATGAACCCATATACAGACATGCAAAATTGGTCAGACCATTAATCCTCTCAACAACAGAAAAACACAAAAAACAAACATCCAAAGACAGAAAACATAACAGGCAAACAACAACAGTAACAACAACAACAGCACAATACATTCTTAAGTAGGGGAACAGGTAGTTGTGTGAAAGGCCTAGTGCTTGTCACAAGCCGAGCTCACATGGGAGAGGTCCAAGAAGGCAACGCAGAGGAGTATTTGGGTTTATAGTTTAAGGGAATGAGAAAAAGTACGCTTGGGAAAGAAGTGAATGCGGGGTGAATGTAAGAGCGTTTATACCAGCCGACCGGGGTTTCCACTGTCACATCGGGATGGGGCTGTTTTGGAACTTATGTAGTCTTAGCCAAAATAAACATGGCTTGGTTTCCCCACAAAGGGGGTGGGTGTCAAAACAGCAATGCTAATATATGTAAATGAGGCTTCATTGGGTGAGATAGAGTCTACGGTGGTCCGCAGGGTCCTTTCGTCCTATAGGTGTGCATGGAGCAGTAGGTGTAAGTGAAAGCACTTGCGAGGCCTTAGAGGGGACACTTAGGGAACACCGTGGCACTGCACACTCAGGAAGCTTAGATCATGATCTCCCGCGCCTTTCTTCCCTGGCTCGAGTGCTCTTTGCCCACCTCTGGCTTGTGTTTATGTAACTACATATCCCATCGCTTGTGTTGCCTAAGTGAGACCAGACTCCCGTTCGAAGTTTGAAATAAGCATCTACAGTCCCCAGAGAGCGAGGTACATTAAAACATTTTCACATTGCTGAATATGGTTCAGAATCTCTGGAGCCTGCAGGACAGGAGGAATGTGACCGGCAGCCTTCAGAGGCCAGCAGAGTCAGGCCAGGACAGGACCTCAGATTTCGCTCTAATTTAGTACTTCATCTTAGACAGATCACACAAATTTTAAAGATGGTGAGGGGGAGCATGGATGACTTTAGAGCGGTGAAACTAGTCTAGGATTCTGCAATGGTGGATGCACGTCATGGTTCATTTGTCCAAAGCATAGAAGATGCAATAGCAAAAGTGAACCCTCCTGTAAACCATGGATGCCCGGGAGCACAGTGCATCAGGGCAGGTCCACGAGAGGTGGAGATGTACCACGCACGGGAATGTAGATGGCAGGGGAAGAGTGCAGGCGTCAAGGCAGGGAACACTTACGAACTCTCACCACAACTGCTGAGTTTTGCTGTGAACCAGCGACTGCGCTAAGAAATAGTTCACTTTATAAAATGTAATAAATTATACTTTCTATAATTTATTAATAAGTTAAATGTGTATGTTAAATTCAATTTGTTAGTTAAACTAATAAACCATAAATTAATAAAGCAAATTTTAAAAATTAAGCCAGAAAAGTTAAGGAAGGTAAGCTCAATGAGAAGGGAGAGGGGAGGGAGAAAGAGAAGAAGGGAGGGAAGCAAGAAAGGGTGTGGGTAGACATCATAATGTGGCCTAGAATGAGCCAAATACAGGGGTGGGCTCAGGGGCCCTAGAGGTCTCCTATCACCATGGCCACTGAGGATGCTGTGCTTTTTGTATGAATAAAAACAAGTTTCAACTCCTCTCATGGGTCACAGCAAAAGTGGCAGTAAACTCTCACCTTTGCCAAATATAATTTATTATCCAACATGTAATAAATGATGGCAAAAGGAAACAGGGAAAAAATCAGCAGAGCTTGCTAAGGACAGCCAGACCTGGGAGGAGAGGGTTTAACCAGGCACCTGGTCTACCCTAACAATTCCTAATCACAGGCTGTCATAAAGTACATTCCATATAGGTTATGAGTTTGAATTCTTTTATTAATTTTCAGCAGCTATTTCAAATTTTATTGTCAGTGAGCACATTTGTTTAAACATTCTGTAATTAAGAATAAGCACGCAATATCATCTCACAAATACATCAAAAGTCATTCCCTTTATAGGGACACTTTAGTCAGTGATAGGAGCCATATGCAATGGCATTTACCTATGACTGCATTGGAGCTAAAAGAATCCCTACTGTCCGGTAACATTGCGGCCACTCTAACGCCACAGGACAAGCCATTAGTCACATGTTGGTGGCAATGTTGGCATAAAAAGGCACTTCACTGCCAGCTGTGTAAAGTTATAGTTAATCCAACTATGTATAGAACACAGTACTTGGTAATGATAATAAATGACTGTATTACTCATATGCATTCACTGTACTATTATTTTTATTGCTTTTTGGAGTGTATTTTATATTTTCTTTTGAAAGACAGGTCACCATAAGCAGCATGCTGTGTTAGCTGACAGCACCCAAGTATATCTTATGTTCCCCTCTCTTAATTGAAACGCTCTCTCCTGCGCTTGACTTAGTTCTGCGTAAGGTGCACCAGGGAATGATCGAAAGCGCGAGGGACCCACTGGAATAACAGTAAACACCCGGCAGATTAGTTCAGCAGAATCCGAGGTGCGTCTGGGTGATGCGCTCATTGAAGATGGAACACCCGGCTTGGAGCCGGGCGGCCCCGATCAACAGGCTTTGTAGCCCGGATGGAATGAAAAGGGAATCCAAACGCTGCTCTGGAGGAGGAGCTGCAGTCTTCCTCCCGGCTTTCATACGTCGCTCTCCAGGTTTCCGGTGCAGACCCTCAGCCTCGTAAGGGCGACCTTTTGGCTTCCCGGTGCAGACGTACACAGGACTCTGCAGGGAGCTTCAGGCTTTCCTTTGACTTTTGGATGCCTCCTCTGGCTTTCCAGGGCACACACGTGGCCCTTTTGCATTCTTTCCTATACGATTCTGCAGATCCTTTATGTAGGGCACACCAGTGAAACCTAACTGACACACTGACGTGGAAACAAAATTAAAGGTGACTGAGGACTGCAGTGGTAGAAAGTCAGCAGTGGAATTTGCCTGCCAGTCAGGCATCCCCCAATATGTTTAAAGATCTACTTCACTGAAGACAAGATGATCAAAACTCTTACAAGTGTCTATATTTGAAATGGAAGAACTTGTAATGATCTGGATTGAAGACCAGATTATGATACAGAATTTACTCTTTCCCATAAGGAGGCCAAGTCAATGACAGCTTTCAAGGTTTTTGAAGGACAGGGTAATTAATCTTACTTGGAGCCAACGTTACAGGCTACAAATTGAGAGACCCTTTGTGATCTGGAACAGTGAGAAGCCAGAGCCTTTGAAATACGTTAAGAGATCCACACACCTACTGCACTACTGAGCAAGAAGAAAAAGTCATGGACCACCCAGCTTTTCTTGCACCCTGCCCACATCAATCACTATGAAAGCAAAATGGAAAAGCACTATTTTGTGAATAACAAATCTGTGAAAATTATGCTTGTTCTCAGTAATGTTCTCACACATGCTCTTCATACTACTGGTTGGTAACCCAGTGATACAGTAGTGCTTCTCCCTCCAAACATCTTACTGATAAACCAAGGGTTTATCGCAGCTTTTATCACATACCACATAAGTAGGACCTCTGTCCAGGCGATTGGTGCAAGAGGAGGTACTGGTGCAATTCTGGACAGACTGGAACATCTATGACCATATCAAGTACTTATGTGCCTGCCAAATGGAATCCATCCTGTTGAATGTTTGGTTGCTGATGAGATTTGGGGAAGTAATAGGATCCTAAGGGCTCTAACTTCGGACTGATTTCATCACAACTTGATGTCATCATGGGAAGTTATGGAAACAGGAGGTGGGTATAGGACTGTAATCTTGGGACTAGGTCTTGTCCTGGGCCCTTTCCTCTGTGGCTTTTTTCATGCGTTCGGCTTCCTGGCTGCCTGCACTGAGCAACTTTGCTCTACTGTCCCTTCAACCATGATGTGCAGCCCCCGGCCAGGGCAACAGCAATCACCCCAGCCTCAGCCCAGGGCCACAAGAATGGAACCATGCAAACTTGAACTGAAACTTCTGAAACCTAAAGTAAAGTAAATCTTCCTCCTGTCACTTTTATTCTCAGATATTTCAACACAGCAACAGAAAGCTCAGTAGCGTGTTTGAGCACTGGGGGAGGTGACCAAGGAGTATATGCGCGACATCTGCAATAAGACACTCAGGAGTTACTTCAGGACTTCAAAGAGTTTGTCCAGGAGGAAAGATCATCAGATCAACAAGTTGTGCCGAGATGTGCAACAACCTCACTGTTCACGTGGACGAATGTGCCACCGGGGAGCTGCAGGAAGGGGCTCCTGAGGAAGTGACTCGTGAGGAGCTGTTGGAATTGGGACTGCAATGCACAGCTGAAAAGATAAGTGAAGAAGAAGCTGCAGGAAAAGACAGAGAGGAACTTGCTCCGAAAATACATACTGAAGCTTTTGCAGGATTCAAGCAGCTCCTCAGAAATTTTCAGAACATGGACCACTGCTCATTGACAGAAAGCAATGTTCATGGCATATTGACTGCTTACAGGCAGATCTATTATGAAAACTATAATAAACCAAGCAAGCCATCACGGGCATGTTTTCGCAGAGTGACATCTGTTCAAGAGGAGCCCCTCCGTATCCCTCAGGGGAATTTCGGAAGAAGGAATTGTCATCACAGGACATGGCAACTTGATGTGTGTCAGTGCCCTTGGAAAGCTTCCAGGGGACAAGTGGAAGGACAGGTGGAAGACAGTGAGGTTGAGGATCCGGTCTGTGGAGGCTGAGGCCAATCTGTGTGCCCGTGACTAAGTTGTTTTTTTAACGTAACAAAAATACTTAGAAGTAAAAGAAAACTAAAAATAAGGATAAGCCTATAAAATAAGGCTACAAAGAGAGGAGAATTTTTGTACATTTATTAATAATTTAACCTGCATTGTTACAAGTCAAAAAATTAAAAAATTTTAAAATATACAAAGAAAATGTTACAGTAAAGTTAATTCATTACAATATTATTATTATTATTATTATTATTATTATTATTTTGTCTTCTTGAGGCAGAGTCTCACTATGCAGTTCAGGCTGGCCTTGAGCTCATTTGTAGCCCAGGCTGGTCTGGAACTCCAAGCATCCTCCAGCCTCAGTCGCCTGAGTGCTGGGACTATGGGCATGAGCCACCACACTGAGCTATTGTATACATTTAATGTAGCCTAAGAGCTCAGTGTGTACAAATCAACAGGGATGGAATGACCTAGTGCTTCATAGTCAGTACCATCCACTAAACAGCTCACCAAAATGACTTCCACCCCAGCGCAAGCTTCACTCACAGTAATTGCTCTGCACAGGTGCAGCATTCATGCCTTGACCATGTTTTGCTCACTTTTTCGTGTTTAAATATATTTGATTCTTCAGCATGGTGTTGCAGTTGCCTAAACTATCTGATACAGTAACATGCTGCACAGCTGTGCAAGTGAGGAACAGCAACTGGGCCATGTGACCCACAGTTTCATAAGTGACACCATCTAAGTTCAAAATCTCCTACAATGTTCACACAACTATGAAATTTAATGCCACTTTTCTTAGGATGTATCTTCACTATTAAGTTACTCATGGCTGGATAGCCAAGTGTGTTGCACACTGACTGCTCATTCTTCAATTTGTGCCTTACTAACATTATGCAATAAATTAATCTACTAAGAGTTAGCAGTAATTAATGTATTTCAGTTAAGCCAGGATATAGATAATCAGAATAACACTAATACACCACCACCAAAGGGACAAAATCCTACTGGTTAAATTTTCCTCCTTTGTGATTTTCAGATATCAGCACGCATATCTATGGATTTATGGAATCCTTGAAGGGATACTAGCAATTCCCTGGTGTCATGTTTAAAATATGACTTTATTACTGTGTATTGAGTTTAAGTCCTAAACACTGCTCATATTGAATTGGAATCTTCTGCTTCAGTATTACCCTTTTGCTTCTTTCTACACCCCAACACACCTCCCTGCACACCCGGTGATAACTGAAGAAACTATTGAAACATTTAGGTGCAAGATAACAAGGATGGAAATCTGTAAGCTCAGGAACTTCCTTTCCACGGTAACACTTCTCTGAGCTGGTAATTGTTTTGTGCATGTACTTTTAAAGCTTTATATTTATTTTGCATAATCTGCCATATGGTTCTGTAGCTGTGTTTGCTTGCTCTAAGAACTTGCTAATAATACTTAGAGTGAAGATGTATCTTTATAGTCAGCCTCAGGCATGAAGCGCGACACACATCTTTTTTCTATGCAATGCAGGTCACTCTCAGCTTTACTGAGAACCTTACCAAACCTTTCACAGGAGAATCAGCAGATAATAACCCAGTCAAAGTACTTACTCCCAATGCTTTTTTCATTTCAGTGTACAATTATATTTACAACTACTGGTTAAGTATAGGAAGACACAGTAGAAACAAACTCCCACTTAGTTTAGCCTAGATTTGTGAAGCTTGAGTTAATGCTTTGGCCAACTGAGTGTGAAATACTAATTTTTTCCCTAAGAGTCAACAATCAAATGTGAATGAGCATAAAATCCCAAAACAGAACTATTGTGCTTATATTCAACAGATCTGTTTCTATTTGTTTATACTATAATAAGCATGATGTTTATATTCTGGGATCTCTCTAAAAGATAGTTCAACCAATATTTCACTCCTTTATTGCTTACTTTGTAAAAGAGCAATCATGAAAAAATAATCTGCAGTAGATTGTCCACCTTTTTAAAAAGTACCGATTGTTTCCATAAGTATTTGATTAGCATCTACAGTGTTTTGGACCATGAGCTACAAATTAGTCATATAATTGGTGTGGAACAAAATAGGCATAATCCTTACTCCTCTGAAGATTACAAGTTAGTATTTAATTGCAATGAGTATAAAATTAGAGTATAATTGCTTTAAGAGAAAGAAAACCATGATTTTATGAAAATATTTGAACTCTAAGGTCAAAAAACTTCCTTAAGGAAGTAAGCTGAGATAGGAAAGTCACCTAGGCAAAAGGGGGAGGAATGTTCTTGGGGAAAAAAATGTCCATTTGTGAAAGCTCTCTGTTGAGATGGACAGTCACATGGGCAAAGAATGAAGCGGGTCCCAGCACAGACACCAAGATGAGCCCAAGGGAGGCCTGAGCCCGCTGATGCCCACAGGGCTAGAAATTCTCATCCATGGTTGGCAATGGCAACTATGGAAGAATTTTTGAGCAGTATGATTTTACTAGTGATATGGCCACATTAACTTCTGAGAAGATGAAAACACTACATGGTGGAGAAGAGACAAGCACAGAGTTGGAGAGACGGTCAAAGAAGCCTCAGCAGGCTGGTGAAGCCCAGGGAAAAGTGGTGGGAGTTGGCACTGGACCACAGTTCTCAACCTGAGACCAGGCTCTGCGCTCTGCCAGGGGTGTCTGCAAGTGTTGTTGAGTCATGAATGTCAAAAGAAATGAGAAAAGCTGAAGGTATTTTTAGGTGAATTCTAGGGATATGAAATGTACAACTATGCATGGGATAGAACCACAGAGGCAGTGAATTTTGCTCCCTGAATGCTAAAAGGGTTCCACTCAGAACAGACGGAGTAGTGACATGGATAGGAAACTGGCATTGGAGAGATGTATGGTGAAGGTGAAGTAGAAAGAATGCTAAAAATGTCTTCTAAATTTCTAGTTGGTAAACCTGAATAGACACAAGTAGGCAACTGAGGATCAGAAGAAATAAATGATTATTTGAGGAATAAGACATGATTATACTCTTTTTTATTTCATGGAGAAAAAAGGTAAAAGAATTTGATAACAAAATTATAGGAGAATAACAATAGTTAATATATTGCATACTATCATCTTCAAAGTAGCTCCTCAGTGTACAAGATCTGGGCATAAAACAATCTCCAGTAGATATTAACACAGACCTTCCTTTCAGGCAAACTAAGAGACACTAATAGCATAGTTAACTTGCATTTTTTGCGTCTTCCCTTCCTTCCATTCCCCTTTCATGCACCCTAGTTCCTTTTAAACAATTACTTCCTATTTTACAATATCTATGGTACATTTTAGACCTTATTTACTTTTTCAATAGCTCACACCAGGGAGAAAATACCTGTGAGTCTGACTTATTGTACTTCTGAGTATGGCCTCAAGTTGCACCCATTTACCTATAAAAGTCCCCAGCTTCCTTATGCCTGAGTAGTACTCCACTGTATGAAGATACCACATCTTTTTTTATCCACTCCTTAGTTGCTCATTTAAGTTGCTTCCAAGATTTACCTATGACAAATTGTGCTGTACAGCATGGGTGCATATATATAGATGTTGTATGATGTTATTAATTCTGTTGGGAAGATACCAGGAAGGGGAAAAGCCGGGTCCAATGGGACCTCTAATCCTAGTTTTTTAGGAATCTTCATACTTATTTCCATAGTAGTTGCACCAGTCTGCGCTCTCACCAACAATGGAAAAGGATTCTTTTTTCCCCACAGCCCCTCCAAGCATTTCTTAATGGGTGATATCTTAATGATAGCCATTCTTTCTGGGGTGAAACAGTCTCAGTGTTGTTTTAACTGGCATCTCCCAAATGACCAATGTTGTTGAACATTTTTTCATGTATTTATTTACCATTTATATTTCTTCATCTGAGAACTGTGTATTTATTTATCTCAGAGGCCCATTTTTGGATTGGGTCTTTGAATTTGTGGGACCTGCTTTTTTTTCAATTCTTTATATGTTCTAGATAGAAGTCCTTTATCTGAGGGACAATTGGCTAAAATTTTTCCCACTTTGTGGGTTATCATTTCACTTTGCTGGTGATTCCTTTTGATGTGCAAAAATATTTTAATAAGATAAGATCCCAGTTGTTGATTCTTTGAACTAATTCCTATGGAGTTTAGATTTTGTTTATGAACTTTCTATCTACAACCATATCTTTAAGATTTCTACCTACTTTCTCTTCCAGTAGATTTAGTGTTTCTGTTTTAATATTTAGAATATTGATCCATTTTAACTTTAGTGCACGATGATATACACAGGTATAGTTTTAGTCTTTGACATGTGGAAAGCCATATTTTCTAGCACCATTTGTTAAAGAGGCTCTCTTCCAGGAAACATGTTTGGACTCTTTGTCAATGATAATGTGGCTGAGTGCTTTTTGTGGCCGTACCTGCATCTTGTAATCAGTTCCACTGGTCCTCAGTTCTTTTTCTTTTTTTTACTACCATGCTGATTTTATCATAATAGCTTTGTATCATAATTTCAAGTCAGAGGTTGTGATGCCTCCTGCCTTGCCTTGTTGCCCAGGATTGCCTTAGCTATTCTAGGTCTTTTCTGTTTCCAAATGAATTTTAAAAATATTTTCTCTAGATCTATGAGGTATGCCAATGGTATTTTGATTGGGATTGCATCAAATTTGTAAAACAGTTTTGGGAATATGGCCATTTTCACTATGTTAGTTCTTCTTACCCATGAGCAAGGGATATCTTTCCATTTTCTGATATCCTCTTTGATCTCCGTTTTCAGAGTATTGTAATTTTCACTGTGTAGATCTTTTACTTCCTTTGTTAGATTCATTCCTAAGTATTTTATTTTTTGGATGGTTTTGTGAAAGGAGTCATTTCCCTAATTTCTCTTTTAGTGAGTTTGTTGTTTGTGTACAGGAATGCTATTGATTTTTGAGTGTTGACTTTATATCCAGGTATGCTACTGAGTTTGATTATTAAATCTGGAAGTCTTTCAGTGGAGTTTTTGGGGTCTTCTATGCAGAGTATCATGTTATCTGCTAATAATGGTAATTTAACTTCTTCCTTTCTGATCCTTAATCTTTTTCTTCTCTCTGTTGTCCAGTTCTTCTGGCTAATGTTTCCAGAAGTACACTGAATAGGAGTGGTGATAGTGGATATTCTTGTCATGTACCTAATTTTAAAGGGAAAGCTTTTTTCTGTTAGGTGTGTTGATTACAAGTGTGTTTTTGACACCCAAATACAGATCTTTGGAAAACAGCAGCTGAATTGTTCTGGATCCCAGTGAAGTGGCCTTATTTTCATGCTAGGATGTAACTTATAATTTTTAGCTTGGACTATAGTTTTGTACAAAATTGAGTATGGAGATGGAGGGAAAAAATGTAAAGGTTCTGAATCTGAAGGTTGGAAAAATATGATATTTGTATATATTGTAGAAAAATAAATTGCAATACCATATGAACACTGGTGTAGCATTAATAGTTATAGCAAGTTTTAAAAATCAGGAAAAGTTATTGGCATAAGGCCAAAACAATAGTCCTTAAGAAGGAATGAAGGAGCAATATTGATATTAAAGAAAGAGAAAGTACATACAAAATTAAAATTTCATTGTATTGGACAATGTGAAATGACTGCTGATCTCAACTGAAAGGATATCAGTGGAGTGCAGAGGAATGCACATGAGAAAATTTGAGACTAAATGTAGGAGTAAATGGATATAGAATGAAGAAATGGTTCTTTTAAAAAACTGCCACAGAAAGAGGTATACATAGGGAGAGCAGTTTATGTAGAGAAGTGTGATCCAGATAGCTGTTGAAGTCAAAATACAAGAATCATATCGTGACAGCCACTCCTAACTCTTTTTCTTCCAGACTTTAGTGTGGTTGAAGTAGTATTAAGCTGACACTGGGATGAGAGATCAACATTGGACTATGGACAGTTCACATTTCTAGAATTAAGATCAATGAAATAATACACTACATAGATTTATGGATTTGAATACTTTCTATCAATTATTTTGCTTTTATTGGGCTTATTGTTTGAATCAGTAATTTATTTCACTTTATTGCTGAGTAGTGTTCTTTGTGTGATATACTATATTTTTTTAATCTATTCAAAAAACTTGACATTTCAGTTATTTCAAGTTTGATGTTACTGTGAATAAAACACCTATGAAAATGTCAATATGGATGTATATATGAGTGTATCTTTTTATTTTGGGGGGAACCAAACCTCCAACTGGAATGACTTAGGCATATAAAGCCTGACCTTTCTTCCTTCCTCCCTTCCTTCCTTCCTTCCTTCCTTCCTTCCTTCCTTCTCTCTGTCTCTCTCTATGTCTGTCTCTCTGTCTCTCTGACCCTCTTCCTCTCTGCTCCCCCTTTCTTTGTGTAGTACTGGGGTTTTAACTCAGGGCCATCTCACTTAATTCTAACCCAAGCCCTCTTTTGTTCTTCATTATTTTGAGAAGTCTCACTAATTGTTAAATAGCCCAAGATGGGCTCAAATTTGTGATCATCCTACCTCCGTCTCCCAGAGTGCTGAGATTGTAGGAGGACACCACCATTCCTGGCTCTGTATTGCACTTTTTAAAAACTCATTTTCATATAAGTGTATGATCTTGAATTACCACATAAGCATATAGTGCATACAAATGATAAGAGAAAAATATTTGATTTTTTTGGCCTAGAAATGGTTCACACATGTATTTGCCAATACTAATAGAAAGAGTCTTAGCACATTAGACAGTGTAGATGCCTCAGAATTATGAAATGAAACATTAGTGGTCATGTCAAGAGGCAGGAAAATAAAATCTATAATATGGAGGAAAATTCAGAAACAAGCCAGAAGAGGGAGATGTTATAAAATTATATAAGTACGTTAAGGTAGTTATTGTAAATTTCTTTATATATTTAAGAAGGAAAGAGAAAAATAAACATGTCAAGAAATTATGTGGACCTATAAAAGGTCATAAAGGGAATGTACATATGTAAAATTCTGGAATGCCTGATACAAACATCTTAAAGCAGGGTAGAGGTAATGGGCCAACAGTGGATATAAAACTAATAAGGAAAAATACTGCAAACAAAAGCAGAGAAAGAATAAAGGAAAACAAAAAACAATTTAAACAAAAATCAAGTAGGCTTGAAATTTCACAAAACCATACTGATAATTACAATAAATATAAAATGCAGATATTTTGAGAGCAAGTTTTCAAAGAAAGACTTAAATATCCTACATTGTGTAGTATGAAGCAAAAACTGACAGAACAAAGAAAGATTAAATAGATAATGCAGCATATAATCTAAATGATTAAATATCTGGTCAGATTTATTAAGCGCTTGGAAGAACTGAGCAGTATATGGAATTAACTTGATATGATAGACATTTTTAGAAAACATTTCAATGCACATTCTTTCTCAGTATACAAAGAATGTTTCCCAAAGTAGAATTTCAACAAATTTCATATTTTATACAATAAAAGTAAAATAACTTTAGTATATTTGAATTACCAAAAATAAGTTTTCTGATGCAAACTGTAAATTAGTAAAGGAAAATCTCCTGGATAGTAAGCCACATACTTCTCATTAGCCCTTTGATAAAAAAATAAATCACAAGATAAAATAAGGTTTAGATATTATACAAACTGGAAAGGACTCAAACCATATAAGATTCCAAAATAAATGTATAATAAAACCATAAGAAAGGGAATGATAAAGTATAAATAACAATAAACTCTAAAAATGTAAAAGCAATAAAGAACTACAGTTATACTCCATTAGATACATGTGACAATAGCTAAAATAAAATAACTGATGACACCAAATGTTGACAAGAACATGGAGCAACTAGAACTTTGGCATATTTTTGTGAGAGTGCTACATGGTTAAGAAATCTTTAAAAGTTTTTGTTTTATTATTTGTTTCCTTTCTATAAAGTTAAATCCTTGCTTGTCATGCAACCCAGTCTTTGTATCAGTCTTTGTACTTCAAAGGATCTACTTAGAAGCTACAGACACCTGTACAAGCAGTGACTTGTATTCAAAGCTTGTAACAATCCCATTCAGAAGAAAACATGTGTCACATCAGTTGGTGACAGGTACATAAATTTCAGCACACAGAGATGACCACTACCCGGGAAGAAAAACAGAATGAACCATGGAAAGAGCAACATTAACGAATTCTAAAAATGCTAAGTTACTGAATGCACACAAAAAAGTAACTTGATTTAATTGTGTGTTTTTGAAATCTTAGCAAAAGCAAAATAATGACAGAAAGCATATTACTAATTGTCAGGACAATGAAGGGGAAACAAGGCAGGACAAAGAAGCATCAACAAATTCACGAAGGTGTGAAAATGTGTATCATGGTGTGGTAGTGATTTCATGACTGCACGTTTTTGTTAAAAGTTAATTGGCTGTGTTTAAAGTAGGAAAAATACTGTTTCAAGTTTGACCTCAGTAAAGCTGGCTTAACAAGAGCAGCAAAACCACAAGCCTCATTTGGTTTAGCTTTGTACATTTAAAATGTATTTCTCTGTTTTCTTGCTCTTTTTTGGTGGGCCCCTGGTAATTCCACCCTGCCTGTAGTCTGAGCTCTCAGCTGCGCATTTCACTGGCACTCACACTCATAAATGAGGTTTTGCGCCTAAAATAGTTTCACCCTGTTACTATTTCCTCTTGAGAATTTTAGCTGCTTCACTTGGCTTTGAAGTTTTCTGCACTCAGAGCCACAGTACCTTTAACCTCTGACACTAGAGAATCTGCCTTATTCCATTAGCACTTTTGAGTGTGAAACTATCTTTATTTCCTCTGCTGAATGTTTCTATTGTAAACCTACTTATCTAATGCTATTTCCGGGAGGGTGGCGTAGCCATTTCCCTTGTCAGTAGTTCCATGTCAATCACCAGTCCGCTGACTGGGACCCAGAATTCCCTGCAGTCCTTGTGTTAAGCTGCCTCCTGATCTTACACAGTCAGCTGAGAGGCAAAGGCCTTTTTCCATCTTAAATTTTCCCTGTTCCTCTGAGTTCCAAGGAGGGGTGATTTCACCAGAGCCATTCCATTAAAAGTCAGGTGTTCTATTAATTTTATTGAGTTTTATGCCAATAAAACAAAAATCCCAACCGTAAATCTCTTTGATCTAAGAACCTCACCTTGAGCTTTCTATCAATTTTTTCTTAATATTCTCAGAAGCTCATTTAACCCAGAAGATCATGCAGCATGCACTTGAAGTCCCTTAAAGGCCTTTGACTTTCTAAAAACTTTAATTAGATCCCATCTAAAATCTTGCAGAGGTTTTTAAATGATCTTACAATCTAACACTTATATTTTATTGTCAGTTCTATTTCTTTACTGAAATTTTTCTCCCAATGTGGAAAGGCTGAGAACAAAAAGCATTATTTATAGACTTTAGCAAATCCTGAATCCTGATAAGCATTTTTATTTAGTTAGTTTTTCTAGTTTATGGGAAAAAAGGGAAACAAAATTTCATAAGAAAATAATAGGAGAGGGGCTGGGGATGTAGCTCAGAGGAATAAGTGCCTGCCTGACAAGCACAAGGTATTGAGTTCAATCCCTGGTACTGCCAAAAAATAAAATAAAATAATAGGAGAATAACAATAGTTAATACATTGAGAAATGTTATCTTTGAAGTAGTTACTCAAGGTACAAAATATGGGCATAAAAATTTTCCAATTGATAGTGTTCAAAAGAAAAAAGGAACTAGGATGGGAAAAGGAGAAAGGAAGGAAGAGAAAAGGGAAAAAAAAGCAAGTTAACTTGTAGGTGTTTTAAATTCTTGAAATTGAAACAGTGCCTTCTTTGGATTATCTAGCTGCTGTTTGTTTTACTAGAAATATCTACAAGAAATCAGGCATTATTTTTACAATATTCAGCCTACATGTCACCTAACTCAATGCCTGAGATGTATACCTTGCACGACTCCACATTCTAGAAGATGACAATCGTAACAAACTTTCTCTTGCTATATAATAAGGGATTTTTTCTTTTCTACAGAAGTGTTTCTTTTATTTTCCTGGAGCCATTACAGACAGATTGATCATCCCATTAGACATATGTTAAAGGTCTCTGCAATGCTGTCTTACCCTCTCTGCCTGCCTCTGTGTTCAAAGCTAATGCCATCAGTTATAGTATTTTGTTACAGTACCACACCTATTTTAGGAACTAAAATTTTCTCCAATTATTTAGTACTAGTTAAAAAAAATCATCCCTGAAATTCAGTGGCTTTGAAGAGCAAAAGTCACTGCATAAATATGTTTCATGTTCCTGATGGTTGGCTGAGTCCACCAGATCATTCTTGGTTGTTTCTCAGGTTTCACAGCTGGCCACGGAGTCATCAAGGGCTCCTTAATCACTTGAAGCGGGCTGTCTAAATCTCTCTGCTGGACCTTTGGCTGGGTATGTCTGCTGGACACTTCCTCATGGCCTCTCATGTGATCTCCAGCTCAGGGACTTAGCTGCAAGGACTGACATTCCACAAAACAGGAAATAGGTATTGCCTCACATCTTGGTCCTGAAATGACATACTTTAATAACATCTGATGTTTGACATTTAAATTCACTGAAGTCTATTGCTTTCAGCATGAAGGTCCTGCTCCTTTAGAGCAGAATCAAGAATTTTTAACCCTTTTGATCCTTTTCTGTTTAACCGTCAATTACAATGTGAATCACCATTTGCCAGTATAAAGGAACTTACTGTATCGTTTCACTTCAGCCCACAGCATACACAGACACATGCCGACACAATTTTTAAGCTTAGTGATTGTTTTACAGTTTTAATTGGGCTAATGTGCACCAAGTTATAGTTGATGAAATAGAGCAAAAGCCATGCTTTTTACTAATGATTTCAACATAAACAGAAATATTCTTTAATAAAAGTAAAAGTCCTTTTACTTTTAAAATAATAAATAAAAGTAAAAGTCATAGTGTTAATCAATGATATGCATGACCAGCAAATTCAAAACATGAGCCAAAATTTTGAAACAAGATATTTTAATAAGTTGACAGATTATAAAGTTAATAGATTGAAAAAAAGCCCAGTTTTTTCTTTAGAAAATCAACAACTGGCAGGAAAATATAACAGAAAAAGTTATAAACGTAAAACCTGGACAAAACCTTAATAAAAACATAAAAGTTCCTTAAAAGAAGAACGTTTTAAACCCTATGTTGAATCATAAGTAAAGTTTTTGTCAATGGAAAAATAATATTTCATTCTCAAACACTAAGATCTGGTATTGTAAGGCTGTCACATTTTGCCAGATCAGTTTGCAAAATAAATGCAACTTCAACATGCCAATAGAATTTTTGCAAGAGGCAAAACAAAAGCAAAATGATATGGAAGTTAATCTTGCTATAAGTAAAAATAACAGGAGTATAAAAAAATGACCTGATGCTAAAAGTTGAATTGCAAACAGTATAAACATAACGTTAGGGATCTAAGAACAAGCCCACAAAATAGTACACCATTGAGCATCTGAAACTAGAACACAATTTGTATAACAGTTTATCTTACAGTGGAGATGTGATTTTCTTTCAAATATTTATGATTTCTTCACTAAGTTGTGTTGCAGAAAATCCCTAAATGTGTTTGGTTGGGAGGAGGTGGTTGGAAACTAAACTCTTGTACATAAAAAAATTGAAACATTCAAAATGTAATTAATAAAAATCAATATTAAATAATATTATTTTTTTATTCTCAAACATATTTGACAGCTTGTATGTAACCCACAGAAGATATTTATTTGCCTTTAGGGCCCACTGTGAGGCTATAGTGGGAAATTAAACCCTTGGAAACCCAGAAGACAGGCTCCTGCTGAAGAAGCATCAGTCTCTACATCACAACTCACTCCTCGCTAAAAAGTGTCCCAAAGATAAAAAATTAGCACACCAAATTGCCAACAGCATGTTTACATATCACTCTGTTGTCATGGTTTTCATTTACATAAAATGACTATGCTTCTAAATTAATTTCATCCATTTTCAATTGAAATTGTTTTGTAAATGTATAAACCCTGCAGTGCTGGCTGCTAATGTGTTCATCTTGTCAGCACTGAACGATTCCTTCATTACAGAAGACTATTTTTCTCTCCTTGGAACTATTGCTGCAGGCTGGCAGGGGGCCCGGTAGGGCTCAAAGCCCAGACCCTAGAGGGCACCCAGCTGAGGTTCACACATTGTGTCCCGAGCCAGCCCAGTGGTCCTGGAAGATTCTGAGCAGCTTCTGATACATAAAAGTCTCACTGAAAAATAGGTTCTGAGGTATGAAATGAAAAGCTAAAGAAGCCTCAGAGGGAAATTTCTTCTCCCATCGATTTATACATAAGAATTCTCCAAGTGGGTATAGAGCAGTGCTTCTGAAACTGCACATGAACCTCCTTATATTGTAGACTCTGACTTACCACTTCTGACGGATCTGAGATTCTACATGTTTCACAGCTTCTGGTGATAACCAGTATTTGAGAGGCAACATCCTAGGCTTTTTGAACTTGATGCCCAAATGCTTTTCGATCCTAATTCTATGACTTTCATTCCACAAACATCCAAAGTACTTCTAAGAACAAATGGCTCACTGCCCATGGCACTGCTATAGTTTGGGTGATCTCAAGTGTTGTCCAAAGGCTCCTGTGTTGAAGACTTTGTCCTTAGGGCATTCCTGGGAGATGGTGAAAACTTTGAGCGGTGGTGAGAGCGAGGTGTACTTAGACACTGAGGCCTGCTATTGAAGTGGTCTGCGTGACACTTTACATCTGTTTCATCTCTCAGCAGAATGTGAGCGGTACTGCTCCACAGTGCTCTTCCCCCAGGAGGTACTGCTTCGGAACAAGTCCAAAGATCCAAATCCATCCAGAAATAAAACATCCAGAAGGAAGGCGAAAGGGAGGGGAGGAGAGGGATGGAAAAAGTGAAGATGTGGTATGTGCATATACAAATTCCCACCAGGACTATAATCACAGCGTACTGAGAACATGTACTAATAAAAAAGAAAGGAATGAAACCTCCAAAATTGTGTGCTAAATTAAATTTTTCTCTTTATGGGTTTATTACCTCAGATATTTAATTATATTTATGTAAAGCCAACTGATACACGACAAATAGTGCTGTCCCCAAAATATCCCAAAACCTGAAACAACAAGCAAGTAATAAAAGTGTGACTTTCTCTTATAAGCTAACAACATCATGCATCAGGGTGATTAAATTTTCCTTAACTGAAACCTGATGATCGCTAAAATTGAACATGATACCAGCAGCATGGCCCTCATTAGTAACACACAGGAAACCCTATCGGTACCTTTTATTTTAATTGAAATCTGTTAATAAATTAAAGAGTCAAAAAACAAAACCCATTTATCAAACAGAACAAAGAGGAGCAAAACCTTGAAACTGCATTTATTGCTTTTCCAACTCCTCGGAATGTAAATCCTATGGGTAAAACATAATACCTAGTTTTAAATTGTGTGATGTTAAATATTAATTAATTTTATGATTAAACAAAATTATCCTGCTTGTGCAAGTGAAAGAAGACAGAAGTCTAATTAAGCAACATTTAATCCTATGAATAAACATAATTCTATGCTAGTTAACATTTAATAATATTGTAAATTATGTGAAAACTATGCTGGCTTCCTGCATAGTTTTATAACTGGCATTTATATTTGCATTATTGTATCCAATCTCTCTTTTCTTGGCACCTCACACACTTTGTCTTATCCTAACTTAATCACCCAGGTTCCCAGGTTTTCTTTCAACATGTACTTTTAAATTTAATATTTTCTCCTAGCATGTAAATGAAGGTGGCTTTATGCATTTTCTCACACAGAGTATTGAACTTTAAAAAGCATATTACTTCTGCTACAATAGATAAAAATTTCAAAAAGCAACAGTTATTAAATAGCATCTTTTGTTGAAATGCGACCAACCCAATGCTTTTAATATTACATGAATAAAATAGATCAGATCCACTTCCTGCTAAGTCAAAAAAACACTTAATTTGATGTAATGTAGAGCCTCTTAGGTTATTTTTCCACTGCAGTGTCTGTTTCCAACATCTGGCAGAGGACAGTAGAATGCGCTTAGTAAATGTAACAGGTTTTGGGTCAGACTAATTAAATTAAGTTCACAACACATAAGAGGATCACTAAATACAGGTTTAGTTTGCTTTACTTTGCTTATTCAAAAAATAATAACAACTCACTACAAATTCATCCCAAAGCTATAAGTTTAAATATAAGTATCTTTAGAACCAACATGGTAATTGAAAGCACTAAGTCATTTCCATAAATATATTAAATTACTCCAAATATCAGGAAAAGGTAACAGACATACACAAGAAAATGGTACTGGAGACTGTATCTGGCCATGTCGTTTATTTATTTATTGTTATCTTTTTGAGACAGGGTTTCCCTATGAAGTTCAGGCTGGTCTTGAGCTCAGTTTGTAGCTCAGGTCTGTCTAGAGCTCAAAACGATCCTCCTGCCTCAGCCTCCCAAGTGCTGGGTCCCTTGTAAATTAGAAACCTTGGGAACAGGTCCCCTGGAGGAGTTTGGAAAGGTTTTTAATTGCCTGCTGGAGAAAGCTATAGAATGTAGTATGAAGAGCATGCTGAGGGATTCTTGTCAGAGTTTAGAAGATTGTAATTCTGTATGAGAGCAGACAGTAAAAGCCAGGCTCAGGAGGTTTAAGCTGAGAACAAGGACTCCATTTGCAGTAGAGGGCATGTATGTTAAACCTTGCTGAAAATTGGTCTACACCCTCAGAATTCTCAGGAGACCTAATTAAAATGATTTCAATGACATGCATGTGACAGGTTAAGGATGGTGGGCTAATGAAGCAGGTCAACATTTAGGCTGTGGCATAGGTACTGTTTCTGTTTTTACCTAATTTATAATGAGAATATGGGACAAAAACTAGAAAGATTTAAGAAACCTAAACTTTGGCCCAGAAGGAACCATGTGTAAAGTTGGGGGACGAAGGCTGCTAAAAAGATTAGCTGGATAAAAAGAAAACAACTACTTTGTATACAGACAAGAAGACAGATGTACAGAGGGCATGTCAAGAATCAGTAAAATCCCTGCCCAGGTGCAAAGACATAAGTTTAATAAGAAAGTTGCTGTCTCAGTGACAGGGAAGCTAATACCGATGGCAAGTAAGCAGAGGAAAATACACTCATTGGGCTACATTATTAAGGAAATGCAATCTAAACTTGACATCAGATACCACTGTGCATACACTGTAATGACTAATTTCAACTTTTTTTTTCTAATGTCAAATTTTTGGCAAAGAAAACGGTAGCAAAGTAAAGATACGGGGAACTAGATATTTTATACACAGCTTGTGTGGATGCAAAATGTCCCAGCTACGTTGGCAAAACAATTTTGCATTTCTTTAAAAGGTGAATGAGACACTGCGATGTGCTGATCCCAATCCCACATATTTATCTAAAAGACATGAAAACAGATGTTCACACAATGATTTGCGTACAAATGTTCTTAGCAACTTCGTAAGAGCGATAACCAAATTCTGAAAACGACTCAAATGCTCACCAATAGATGAATGGATAAATAAACTTTGGTTTATGTCTGCAACAGAATGTTACTCAAAAATATAGAGGAATAACTATTGATACAGTCAAACAGCCAGAGGACAACACAGTCATAAATAACAGGTCCACCTTGGTTTAAGTCTGAAATCCTCAGAATGAAAGCAATAGTCAAGCCTATGCTCACTCGCTGCACCAGCATAAGTTGGCAGTAAACTGGAGGAAACACCAACTCCTTGCTGCTTCCCTACCCCCCATGTTTTGGTGCATTGGGTTAGGTTAGGTGGATCAACACAGAGGGGTTGTGAGATTCTCACTATGAAAGGGTCCCCTGAGCAAAACCCTCCTGAAGTCTTATGGACACTGGGGGAGGTGCTGGAATAGGGGTGAAAAAATACTGGATTATCCCTTCTCTGCCTGACAGTTAAATTTTCAACACACATGTGTATAAAGCCTCTGCAGAAGGTGTTACATAGGGAAACCTAGAAATGAAGATTCTGGAGTGGACTCTGACAGCTGCTGCCCTTTGAAACTGTGTTGCATTGAATTCCTGGGATAAATCACACTATGGCCTTGGGTCTAATCCTTTTCACAGATGTGCAATTAAAGTTACTATTATTATATAGGTGAATTTATTTTCCATATTTGTAATGAACATGCCATTTCTGTTTCGTGTCATACATTCACCTAGTATCAGCTTAAGTTTGGTCTCAGAGAATGAATGGTCGGCTATAACTTCCTTGTGTTTCCTTGTCTATTTCTGGAATTGTTCGTGGAGGATTGAAATTAATTATTTATGTGTTAGACAGCATTAACCAATATCAACCTTTGGACCTTAACTTCCGTTTATGAAAAAACTTCAAAGATTAACTTGACATCTCTGTGTTAAGAATCCACTCAACTTGTCTGAGACTCAGTATTGCTTATCTTCTGTTTCGTTTGATGTGTCTGAGCTGCTGCACTCCATTCCCCTTAAGTAACACTGATGTTTAATGTGTTTAAAAATTTTATGTAACCAGTGGGATGTGGCCTTTTGGGATTTCATTTAACAGCATGAATTTTATCTGTCTGTCTTTGTGACTAGAATAACTGCACTCGTATTTATTTATCCTTCAAATGATCTAAATTTGATTTCATTGCATTTCTCTATTTTTATTGTCTACCTATTCTATCTTTCTTCTGATTATGCCATTGTTCCATTTAAATTCACTTGCAGGTTTGTCCTATTCTGGTTCCTTTCTTATGATATAAGCTAATTAGAAATATATGTACAGTTACAAGCTATATGTTTTCCCTGAGCACTTCATTTGCTGCACTCCAGTGGTTTTATGTTGTGTTTTCACTTTCTTTCATGTCAAACTATTTGTCAATTTCTCTATTATTTTTCTTTTTTAAATGGAATTGCTATTTAGGAATACATTGTTTCATTTCCACAGGTTAAATCTGCCAATAGTCCCACTGTTGTTGATGAATAAACCACACCTGTATGTGTGCCTGGGTGATCATGGAGGCTGGACCGTGAGGACCATCTTGTCCCCCTTCTGTGATTCCCGCTCACCAGGAAGTGAGCAGCTTTGCTCCACCATGGCCTTCTCCCGTGAGTTCCTGCCTTACAGCCAGCCATGGCCCCAAACCCCTGAAATTGTGAGCCAAGATAAACCTCTTCTGCTCTAAGTTGTGAGCGTCGGGTAGTTTGTTCCAGCAAAAGGCAAACAACTGAATGGTGACACTGAATTTTGTGTTCTTTTGCCGTTTACATAATGAGACCATGAATTGGCAGTTATCAGAGTTGGGGGATAGTAGGAACGATAAAGAGAGGATAAAAGGCTGGTGAACAGGTACCACATACAGTTAGGAAGAATAAGATCGGTTGTTCTGTTGCACAGCAGAGTGACCAACACTAAAGACGATGTGTGTTTCACAAACATTCCAATAGAAGAATGTGTATGATCTCACAACAAAGAAATGACCAATATTTCAGTTGTTGGATATGCTCCTACTCTGGATCACTCATTATGTTTCCATTCCTTGAAATATCTCACACTTCAGAGATGTATACAATTACTTTAGGTCATTCAACAAGTGAAAGATTATGAGTTGACTATGCCGTAGTTTTCACGAGGATGAGGAATGTAAAGAGCAAACAAATAACAAACTACAATGTGCGCTTTTAGTCTATACATTGTTTCTGAACCAGGACAAAAATATTGCACGTTCCTCCCCCATCTGTGGAACCAGGGTAGACATGGATAATATTTAAAAGTATTAAAGGAAACATGGTTCTTTGGATCTGCATGAGCTTGATACCAAATATTCCTATTCCATCATGTGATTGATTGTTGCTTTACTCGTTCTGTTTTATGAATTATTGGATCAGCTAATAGACAGATCACCATAGACAGATTTAGCTCCATACTACCTTGGTTCCCTGCATATCCAAGTATTAATTAAATAAAACTACCAGCTCCAGTAGGAAAGTAGTACATACATGTAAAACGCTAATATTCCTGATCGCCCCAGAACTCTAAGGTTTTGTTCTGAGATTTTTTTTAATCAGAACTTGTCAAAAACTCAACAAATCATCCTGACCCATCACAGATAATTTTTAAAATTTAATTTTGGATCCTTTAGTGAGCCTTATGACCCAAGTGTCAGGGTAGTTTGCATTGCAGCCTTAATCTGCTATGAGTGCCGCTCTAGCTTTGAAATTTTCCTATAATTTGAATTTTCATATCTTTAAACTAATGGGTCATAGCCATATTTCCATATTCATTGTATGTTCTATTCAAATTCTAATAGGGTCCTCTAAGTTCTTTGGATTGTTCACTGAGATAAAGAATGTCAGGTACAAGTAGTTGTCCTTCATCTTAAATCAGGATCCAGTAACTTTCTTGATGAAAGACCACATAATAAATATTTTGGGCTATCATCTCCTACCATAGCTCTGTTTCTGTAGTGTGAAAGTAATCATAGAAGATATGTTAGTGAATGTGCATGGCTGTATGAATGTGCATGGCTGTATTCCCATAAAACTACATTTAAAACAAAGGAACACTGATAATGAGCTATAATTTAACATTTCCTGCCTCATAATCTATGTTCAAATATTCCAGATTTTTGGGCTTGCAAATTTTTCATTATTATTGAAGAACCTAAATTACATATTAGAGTTTACTTCTGAACTACCAGGATGCATATTATCTAAGGCACACAGAACGTGGTAATTCACTTCTAACATGACACTTAAAATGATACCATCATAATAGTAGACTACCACGATTTCCTATGGTATGTCAAATTAATCAACATAACTTCAGTCCTTTATTACAGATTCCTCCCTCAGGTGAATACATGTTTGATCAACATTACCACCTGAAATAAGTACTGTGAAAAAGTCAGATCGGTCACACAAATCAAGAAAATATTTATCTGGATCTGTAACAGAAAAGATGAAACATGCTCAACTGCTGCAATCACAGTAGGCATCTAACCACATATTAATTAGGACTCATTCAATTTTTTGCAGAAAACATACAGTAAGTTGATTAAGGATGTGATGGAGATCTTCAACTTTACATTCTTCAAATATTTAATGATAAGATATTTTTAAATTTTCATTCACACTGTTCTTAAAGGGTAAGAAGGGAGATTGAACTGAGAAATATTTAAAACTTTTCTCAATTGGAAATAAATACATATTTACTAAAGTGCACTTATTTAATTCCAATACCATTCATAGTTTTTTCTTATTTTATTTCACATGTTATAAATCCACAAAAGTAACTATTTAACAAAAATGAGTAAAACCTTTGCAAAGACATAGGTGTACAGTAATGATTTAATGGATGTCCCCAAAATAATGCAGTCTAAGCAAAAGGTACAGAATAGTATTGAAATCATGGGATTTAATAAGTTTCTCAGTAAATGTGCTCTATGCATAAGAGTGGTGATAGTGGCCAGGCTTGTCTTGTTCCTGATTTTAGAGTGAAAGCTTTCAGTTCTTGTCCATTTAGTATGATGTTAGCTGTTGGTTTGTCATTGGCTTTTATTCCGATGAGATAAAGACAATCTAATCCATTATTCTGTAGGATATTTTTCATGCATGACTATTGGATATTGTCACATGTTTTTTCTGCATCTATTGAGATGATCACATGACTTTTGTCCTTGGCTCGATTAATATGGTGTACAACATTCATTGATTTGTGTATGTTTAACCATCCTTGCCTTCCTTGTATGAATCTTATTTGGTCATGGTGTATAACATTCTTGATGATTTGCTGTATTCTATTTGCCAGTATCTTATTGAGGATGTTTGCATCTATGTTCATTAGGGAGATTGGCCTGCAGTTCTTTTTCTTGGTTGGATCCTTCTGTAGTTTTGCTATCAGGGTAATGCTTGCTTCCAGGAATGAATTTGGGAGTATTGTTCCCCTTTCGATCTCATTAAAGAGTGTGAGAAGTAGCAGCATTAGGTCTTTTCTGAATTTCTTGTAGAATTCAGCAGTGAATCTATAGGGCCTTGGCTTTTGTTAGCAGTAGGGGCTGTAGGGGAAAAGGAACTCTTCTCCGCTGTAGGAGGGAGTGTAGACTAATATAGCCACTGTGGAAATTAATGTGGAGATTCCTCACAAAACTAAAACTGGATATTCTATTTGACCCAGCTATTTCCTTTCTTGGTATCTTCTCAAAATGATTAAAAGCATTATACTACAGTGATATATGCACTCCCATGCTTGTAGCAGCACAGTTAATAATAGTAAAATCTGAGAAACATCTCAAATGCCCAACAACCAATGGATGGATAAAGAAGAGGTGTAGGATTTTTACAATGCAGTGCTACTCTGCCATAAAGAGGATAAGCTAGAGATATTTCTAGCTAAATGGATACGCCTTTGAGGCCCTACTCCTATGTGAAATAAATTGGAAATGTGTTTAAGTGCCACTCTGTTTCTCTGGTGTTGGAAACGAAAAGTGTAAATAAGGATGAGAACGTATAATAGATATGGGGAAAAGGGGAAGAGAAGGGGACCAAAGGATGAGGGAGGGGAGAGAGAAGGAAGGGACGAGAAAAGAAAAGCTAACAGAAGACAAAGTGGGAGTAACACTTTTGTAAAGAAGGAGGGGAAGAGGGGTTCAAGGGACGTGAAGGGAATGGGAAGGAAAGGAGCAAGTTATATCATGGACAGGTACAAATTCCCCCTAATGAATGTTACCACTATGTATATCCAAGATGTACCAACAAAAATAAAAACATAATAATACAAAGATTAAAAAAAAGACCTATGTAATTTAGTTATCAAATCTGACAGAATGTTATTTTGATATATTAAACATTATTCTTCAAAAGAATGTTATAATCATGATTGGCATTTTTGCTTTAAGACTATAAGAATGTTAACATATTTTAAGAACTACAGAGGTTATCACAGAACTGTGCACATACATACAATTTTAAAGGGTCATTAAGCACTCAAAGATAATGACCACAACCATGAGTAACAGTTCAGCAGATCTGGCCAAATGTCTTTTCTTAACTTCATGATGGCCAGCTTTGCGGTCTGTGACTATTTTTGCTGTCAGGATAAGGTATGTCGTGTCATTGAATTTAAAAGAACCCTGATTCTCGCTGAAGGTCTGCTAGTTCCAAACCTCTGGTACTAGGATTCTAGAATAAAATAGCAATTCAAAGGCTGAAGTGCAAGTAAAAACTGCCCTAGGATATGTTAATATTCTTCTTGTTATTTAACTCCTAACTTACAAACAAGCTTCACCGCTGCTTGTGGTTTTCTTTCCATACATTTGTATCTCTTTCTCACATCTGATTTATATCCTTTGATTCCTTCCAACATAGCCAGCCCTTTTGCATCTACAATTCTTACTCCCAACCCAACCTCTTTGTTCTAATTATTCCAAAAGCTGGTCCTAGCGCTGACCTTACCTCCAGGGTACCATTTACTTCTCTGCTGTGCCACAGGCTGGCTGCTTTGCTGCCTCCTGGCTACCACACAGCCCTACAGAGATTTAAGGATTAAAGAGGACATCAATCTTTTTCTCCTTTCCCTCATCCCAGTTGTTCCTTCCTTTGAGCAATTTCTTTCCCTTTCATAATATACATTGCACACTGGGTTTTATTTACTCTTTCAGGTTCTCATTTTACTTTATTTTAAAGATAATAGTAAAAACAAAAAAGAACAATAGCAAAATGCAAATAAAACAAAGCAAGGACATTAAAAATGATACAGAGTTTCAGACCAAATGATAGGGATTAACAGTGGTTGTTCTATTATATACTGTCACCTTCAATGAAGTTGCTCAGGTTACCAGATGTAAGAATGGAAGATTGATCAAACGATTAAAGGGAATAAGACAATAATAATTTAAAAGAACATCAGAGACAAGACAGAGTTTCACTAGACAGGATTATGGGAATTCACCAATGGTTGTTATACTGCATATTGTTGTCTTCACATAAATTGTTCAGATTACCATATCTAAGCATACAAAACTGGTAAAAATATTTTTAAAAATTTAAGCATTAACTGTTCCCCTCAATAAACCACCACACCTCAGCAGTACAGTTATATGCCATATGTATATATATATAGCCTTAGTAATTTCTTTTTCTTCTTTCCCTCATCCCAGTTGTTCCTTCCTTTGAGCACTTTATTTCCCTTTCATATTATCTATTGAGATATTATAGATTTGGGTTGTATTTACTCTTTCAGGTTCCTACACAAAGTAGACAATACAATGTTTACACATGTGGGTGTGATTTAAGACAACAATATGCAGTATAGCAACCACTGCTGAATTCCTACCATCCTGTCTAGTAAAATTGTATTTTTTCTAATGCATTTTTTGTTTTTACTTTTTATTCTCTTTAATGGTCTGATCAATCTTGCATTCTCACATCTGGTAATCTGAGCAACCTCATTGAAAACAATATGTAGTAGAACCACCACTGTTAATTCCTAATATTTTGTTCTGAAATGCTGTATCATTTTTATTGTTTTTGATTTGTTTTTGTCTATGTTGTTGGTATTTTACTATTATTCTTTCTTTATTATAGATGTGTACCAACATGTTGGTACACATCTGTAATCCTAGCACTGTGGGAGGAGGAGACAGGAGGATGGCAAATTTCAACCCACCCTGGACAACTTGGCAAGACCCTATCTTGAAGTAAACAGTAAAAGGATGTGGGTGATCTGGGGATGTATCTCACTATAAATGTCTTGGATTCAGTCCAGTAATACACACATATATTACATACGTACATACGCTGGACATTAGAGAAAATTCTGTATTTTATGAGTGGGGAGAGTTAACTAGAGGAGTTCAGCTGCATGAGTATAATGATAATTAATAAAAAACTAAATACTCCTTGTCCTAATGTCCAGTTTTTTAAATTATTATGTTATGCAGTCTGGTGCCACAATTTGCCTTTAATGATTTCTCTGCGCTTGGAAGCTTGATCCTTCCAGTACTCCTCTGATGTATATTACATTATCTACCACTATTTCTGATAGTATACACACTTGGAAAAAAACAGAGCAATGCTTCACTTTGAGGGTTTGTTTCAGTCATTTTTAAAAGACTGGAAACAGATAAAGAAGAGGCCATTATAACTACTTATATAACATTTGGGAGTTTAGAACATGAACAAATCCAAGTAAGCAATAGTAGCTCAAGTAAAACCCAAACGTTACTGCTTAACAAATGCCTTAAGAAACTTGCCAGCGGGACTTACATGTGATAAAACCAGGACTCTTTACTCTCTGGTTCCACATTGTGTATCCAATGACAGATCAATAATATTTTTAAAACATTGTTTCTGCACTAAACCTACACAGAACTTTTCTTGTCATTATCCTCTAAATAATATGGTACAGAGTCTATTTAAGTGACATTTACAGTACAACACATATCTGAAATATTTAATAGATCTATCATATCTACAATAAATATTCTAGGTAGTCTGATGGTTTAAAATATGTGGGAGAGTATGTTTCAGGCAAACAGCATCACAACTTGTGCATCTATATAATTTTGTATCTGCAGGGGTCCTGGAACCAAGCCCTATGGATATAAAAGATGGTTCCCTACATTTTTAACTGCAGTGCGTGACTTTATTTTGAGTCTGTGATAGCATGGTGGAATGCAGAGCAGGAGCTCCAGGATTCCCCAGCACACTATATTCTATGTAAGTGGCACCCCACAGTGTGGAATAGGCACTCTTGATCAAAAGTATAATTACTCCAAGATTTGCTGCCAAAGAAAAGAGATTTGTTTGTAAACTGTTTGGGAAAGCTCAAACAAGCCAGTTAACAACATGCATTCAATTACAGTAAATTAAAATTATCAACATTTCCCCCAAGGGTCTCCCTTACCTCTGGATGTTAAGGTTGCGCAGTAGTACTATAAATGCTTTGCCTTCCAGATTAGGAAATGAGAGACAGTGCCTAGAGAAGCAATAGGATAACCTAGAAAAGAAATATGAGTGGCTTAGAAAGAAGGAGACAGAACTAAACCAAACTTGTGAAAAAATGGACTTAGTAGACCTTTACAGAGTGTTCCACCCAACAACATCAGAATTCACATTCTTCTCAGCTGCACATGGGATGTTCTCTAAAATAGACCATCTACTAGCCTGTAGAACATACCTAAGTAAATGCAAAGGAATTGAAATTATTCCATGCATACTGTGGACAATGGAGCAATGAAATTGGAAAGTACTGACAAAAGAAATCGTAAAAACTCCATCAACACATGGAAATTAAATAATATCCTCCTGACTGAACAACCAATTGGTCATAAATGAAATTAAAGAAGAA
Organism: Dinomys branickii; assembly: GCA_004027595.1. NCBI lineage: Eukaryota > Metazoa > Chordata > Mammalia > Rodentia > Dinomyidae > Dinomys > Dinomys branickii. The sequence continues at coordinate 22,909 of PVLD010002712.1, read as the reverse complement.
ATTAAACAATATTTACAATCAAATGAAAATGGAAGTACAACTTACCAGAACCTGTGGGACTCAGTGAAAAGAGTCAACAGAGGGAAACCTTTTTTTTTGAGGGGGGGGGGCTGGATAACCAGGAATCAAACTCAGGACCTAGAGCTAGTCAGGTAGGCTCTTGTGCCACTGAGCTATATCCCCAGCCTCCATACAGGGAAATTTATAGTGGTGAATTCTCATAGCAGGAAAACAGAATGAGCACAAATAAATACCTCAAACTTCTGGAAAAGAAGAGCAAGTTAACCCCAAAGCCCAAAGAAGGGAGGAAATTATAAAAATCAGAGAAAGAAATTAATGCAATAGAGACTAAGAAAAAAAACAAAGATTAATGAATAAGAGTTCTTCAAAAGAATAAATAAAATTGATTAACCTCTAGCCAACTTTATCAAAGAAAGAAAAACTCAAATTCATGCAATAAGGAATGAAAAGAATGAAATCACTACAGATCTTATAGAAATTCAGAAGATCAGCAATACCTACTTTGAAAATCTTTATTCTCAGAGGGTGGAAAACACAGAGGAAATGGACAGATTCCTAGATGCATATGAAACACTAGAATTAAGTCAAGAAGACATAAAAACCCTGAATCACTCAATATCAACCTAAGAAATTGAAAATGTAATAAAAAAAAAGCTTAGAAACAAAGAAAATCCCAGATGCTGATGGATTCACAGCTGAATTTTATAAGAAATTTAGAGAAGATTTAATGCCAATGCTTCTAAAAATCTTTAATGAAATTGAAAGAGAAGGAGTTCTCCTAACTCAGGAATGCAGGGATGGTTGAATATACACAAATCAATTAATGTAAGACACCATATCAACAGAGCCAAAGATAAAAATCACATGATCACCTCAATAAGTGCAGAAAAAGCTTTTGATAAAGTCCAACATTCATTTATGCTAAAATCACTGCATAGATAGATCTATATAGTGAAAACAGGAATAGATGGTCTTTCCCTCACTCTGATAAAAGCCATCTATGACAAAACAACAGTCAACATCATACTAAATTGAAAAAACCAGAAAGCTTTACTTTAAAATCAGGAAAAAGACAATGATGTCCACTGTCCCCACACCTTTTCAATAGAGTTCTGGAAATACTGCCAGAGCAATAAGACAGCAGAGAGAAACAGATGGAATACAGATAGGAAATGAAGAAGTGAAATTATCACTATTCACAGACGACATGATACTCTGGATGAAACACCCTAAAACTCCACCAAAACATTTATAGATTTAATGACCAAATTCAATAGTGTAACTGGATACAAAGTCAACAATCAAAAATCAATAGCATTCCTGTACACAACCAACTAACACACTTAGAGAGAAATTAGGGAAACCATATCTTTCACAATAGCATATACAAAAATGAAATACTTAGGAATCAATCCAACAAAGGAAGTAAAAGATCTCTACAGTGAAAATTACAGTACTCTGAAAAAAAATCAAACAGGATTTCAGAAAATGGAAGATTTGCACTTGGATAGGAACAACGAACATTGTGAAAGTGACCATACTTCCAAAATTGTTGTATGGATTTAATTCAATCTCAATTAAAATGCCTTTGGTATACCTCACAGATCTAGAGAAAATAGTCATAAAATTCATCTGGAACCAAAACAGACCTAGAAAAGCAAAAGCAATTCTGGGCAACAAAGGAAAGGTAGGCGGCATCACAATCCCTGACTTGAAATTATACTACAAAGCACTGTGATAAAAATCAGCATGATTCTGGCAAAAAAAAAAAAAAAAAAGAAAAGAAAAACAGACCTAAGGATCAATGGAACAGAGTAAAAGACGCAGGCACAACTACAGACACACTCATCTACCTTACCTTTGACAAAGGTGCCAAACATGTTCACTGGAAGAAAGATAGCCTCTTTAACAAATGATGCTGGGAGATAGGCCCATGTTTATCACCATGCACTAAAGTCAAAGTGGACCAAAGATCTAAATATTAAAATAGAAACACTAAATATACTGTCAGAGAAAGTAGGTAGAAATCTTGAAGACATAGGGGTAAGGCAGAAATTTCATGAACAAAAACCAAACTGCACGGGAAATACTTCAAAGAATCAATAAGGGCGATCTCATCTTATTGAAAATATTCTGCACAACAAAAAAAAAAACTAACAGGGTGAAAAGAAAACCAGTCAATTGGGAGAAAATACAGCTACCTGCCCCTCAGACAAAGGACTTCTAACTAGGACATTTGTTATGATTGATATATTGTGTCAACTTGGGGAGTCCAGAGGTTTGGCTGAGTGATTCAGCAGGATGCTTACTTTGTACACATCCAGAGCCTGTGGAAGAGGAGGGCATGGACATTGTGTGAGAGCTACATGGCCCCTGAGTGGGGGTAGGCTGTTTACAATGTAAAGGAGGAAAAGAAGCTGCTGGCAGCATATTCCTCCCTTTTACTGGTTGTTTTTGCTGTGCTCTACTGCCCTGAAATTTTGCCCTCTGCCATGTGCCACTCTGCCTCAGAACCAGCCAAGTATGGACTGAAACCTCCACAATCTGTAAGCTAAATAAACCTTTCCTTGCTTCATTTTGGGCATTGAGTATTTTGTCTCAGCAACAAGAGAAAAGTAACCAAGACCACGTTTAAAACATTTTTAGGAATCAGGCCCCCCAAATTCAAAGACCCAATCCAATAATGGGCACCTGAGATGAACACACCCTTCTCAGATGAACAAATACAAATGGAAAATAAATAGATGAAAAAATGTTTAACATCATTGGTCTTTCAAGAAATGCAAATTAAAGCAACACTGAGATTCCAGCTCACCCCAGAAAGAATGTCTATCATCACAAAATCCACCAATAACAAATGCTAGAGGGGCTGTGGAGAAAAAGGAACGCTTCTCCACTGCTGGTGGGAGTGTAGACCAGTGAAACTACTGTGGAAATCAGGGTGGAGATTCCTCACAAAACTAGAATTACAGGTCTCCCTTAACCCAGCTATTCCCCTTCTGGGATATTTTTCCAGAAGAACTGAACATCATACCACAGAGATATAAGTGCACCCATGTTTATAGCAGTGTAAACATGACTAGATCTTGGAAACAAACCAATGCCCATCAGTTGTGGAGTGGATAGAAAAGAGGTGGTATTTTTATAGAACAGAATATTACTCAGATATAAATACAAGATAGATTTGAGGCTTTTATAGGTAAATGGATGCAACTAGAGATCACACTCATAAGTGAAATAAATCAGGCTAGCAAACATAAACATCATATTGTTTCCCTAGTGTAAGAACCTGAAAAAGTAAACAAAACCCAAGAGGTACAGTAGATACTGTGAAAGGGAAAGAAATCACTCAAAAGGAAGGAACAACTGGGATGAGAGAAAGGATAAAAGAAAGAAGGAAGGAAATGTGTGTGTGTGTGTGTGTGTGTGTGTGTGTGCGTGCGCGTGCACACACATACAACGATAATTGGAATAACTGTACTGCTGATGTCTGTTGGTTTATTAAAAGGAACAGTTAATGCTATTTTTTTTACCAATTTTGTATGCTTATATCTGGTAATCTGTACAACTAATTTGAAGATAACAATATGCAATATAAGAACCATTGCTGAATTCCTACTATCTCCTTTGCGAAGCTCTGCATCACTTCCAATGCTTTTTTATTATTACTTTTTATCCTCTTTAATTATTTGTTCAATCTTGCACTCTTATATCTGGTAATCTGAGCAACTTCATTGAAGATAACAAGATGTGATATAACAACCATTGTTAATTCCTGTCACCTTGTTTTGAAATCCTGTATTATTTTTATTGTTTTTGTGGTGTTTTGTTTTTGTCTTTGTTGTGGTTTTATTATTATTTTTTCTTTCTCTTTAAATTAAAAAAAGGAAGAGGGAGAAAATCTGAATTTGTTATGTAGTCCAGGCTGGTTATGTACTTACTATGGAATCCAAGCTAGCCTCAAGTTTATGGAATCCTCCTGTCTCAGCCTCCCAAGTGCTGGGATTAAGGTGTGCACCACCATGCCTTCCTGAACTCTTATAGCTTTTCACAGAACTTTGTTAGCTTTTAACAGATATTGTGAGACTAATGATATGTACCAGGCTGACATTGTGTCAGTATTTGACAAAGCAGTGTTATAGGTCTGTTTCTGATACATTCAAAAGGTTAGGATTTGTGTCAGGAAATCTTAAAACCTACACTAACGTATTATTTTTGTTTTTTCAATTCTATTTAGTGTCATTTTAATTTAGATATTAACTGATATAGCAAAACCTAAAACGTACGTGTCAATTGGGGACCATGTTCCAATATATATCTAAAACACGTCAAAAGTATTTTATTTCCCTAAATATTAACAATTCCTTCATGGTAAGATCCTCCCTTCTTCTGGCTCGGTGAAATGTGCAGTGTATGTCTACATTCACTCTACTGGAGAGTTGCCCACAAGGACTTCTTGCTTCTAAGCAACTTAATAACCTTTCCCATCCCCCATCACCTTTACCCTCCCCACTCCTAAGAAGCATCAGTATTCTCGCAACTTCTGTAAGACCAAACTGTTTGGATCCGCACATTGCTGAGCTCGCGCAGCGCTTGCGTTTCTGCTACCTGACTTGTTTTACTAACCGTGATGATCTCGAGTTCTGTCTGCATTGTCACCAACGGCAAGATTTCACTCTTCATATGGCTAAATCCTTCTCCAGTGTGCGTAGGTACCACATCTCTTTATCAATTTACCAATAGATTATTACTTAGGATGTTTCCTTTTCTTGGCTTTGTGACCAGTACTGCAATGAACATGGCAGTACCGATGTCTCTTCCCTGCGCTTAATTTCCTTCAATGTATACTTCTACGCAATTGCTCGATCATATGCTTATTTTTATTTTTGAGGAACTTCCATTTGGTTTTCTACAATGGCTACGTGAATTTGTCTTCCCACCCAGCTCCGATGGGAACCTTTCTCCACATCCGTGCCAGCACTTACTGTCTTTACTCTTTTTTACAGTAACCTTCACTCCAGGGTTGCGATGATATCTCACTGTGAATTTGACTTGAACATCCCTGATTGTTACTGTGTTGGCCTTACTTTGAGCCTTAGAATCTTTCCAGAGTATATATTCTGAAATTTTTTTCATAGATGCGTGTAAATTATTCTGTCTTAAAATTAGCAATGTTGCTTAGACTATATATGAACACAGTTATTACTCAGTATCTATGGGGAATAGGTTCCCAAACACCTTGGATATTATATGTCTCATAAAATACACATGTCCTATAAACAGTCATCGTGCTGCACATTTAAGAAATACTGATATAAAAAAAATTGTATGTGTTCAGTACAAATGAATTTTTTGAATCATTTTAATCCCAGGGTAGTTTAGTCCATGAATAACAAATCTGCAGATATGGAAGACCAACAACGTATGCATTTCCTCCAAAACTTACACGCTAGAGATGAGAGACACGATACAGCCTTAGATCTGGGGAGTACAGAGCTCTCAGCATGTGTCTTGGTTACTTTTCTCTCCTTGCTGAGACAAAATACCCAACACCCCAAATGAAGACAGGAAAGGTTTATTTAGCTTACAGTTGTAGAGGTTTCAGTCCATACTTGGCTGCTTCAAAAGTAGAATGGCACATGGCAGAGGGCAAACTTCACAGCAGCAGAGCACAGCAAGAACAACCAGCAAAAGGAAGAAATGGCTGCAAGCAGCCTCTTTTCTTCCCTTACATTGTAAACAACTTTCCCCCACCCACGGGGCGTGTAACACTCACAGAACCTCCATGCCCTGCTCTTCCACAGGTTCAGGATGAATACAAATAATCACCCCAGCTCCCTTCTGAGTTACATAGCTAACCTCTTAAACTTCCCAAATTAACATAATAAACAACATCCCAAAAGGGTAAGGGCGTTTCCTTTTTACCCCAAGGTTTACAACTGCTGAGTTACTTAGCCAAACCTCTAGACTCCCCAACTTGACACAATGTATCAACCATAACAGCATGACTTGCTTGAAAAGTCCACTCCTTGTTGTGGAGAATATTAGCGCTGTGGTGCTGCAGGTTACCTAGTCCCGCTGAGTTCTTTGAGCTTCTGTCTAAGCAAAGTGATGGGAGCTGTGATGGATTCAATAATGGTCAGCACGTACACCCACCTGAGCTGAGTCAGCGTCGTGCTGGGTATGGAAACCCCACCTGAGGGTTGCAACCAACAGCGTAGAAAGAACTGGGGGTGGGGGGGATGGTGCTGTTGATTCTCCTGGAGAAGTTTGTCACGCTGGTTTTCCTGATAGGAACTCAGCTCTTCTCATTGTTGGAGGATTTGGGGTTGTCTCTGTTGCTGAATATGTCTGCAATTCTCTTTCGGGGAGCCTTGGTCTCTACCTTGAGCATCTCTCCCTGTCCTCAGGGCAAATCCTTCAACCTGCTGGCACAGATCTTTCATTCTGCTGGAATGGACTTTCTAGCTTCTATCACTGACCTACGGGCCTTCCCGGTACTGATCCTTGATAACAGATCTGCATGACATGTTCTCATGGGCTCAAAGCCTCCAGCTGGACACATGCAGGACTCATGCCATGGTCTAGGGCTTCAGCTTTACTCGTGCAGGACATTGCCATGGTGCCCAGGCCACCAGCTGGATACTTTGAGTCTCTAGTGTGTGGATAGATATCCCACAATCTCTTTCATTTGACTTTTTGGGTGAATATTATAAAATAATTCTATAAATTATATGTCCTATATTAAATCCTTTCCTTGCAAGCCCTGACAACAACTGTAGCCCTTTATGAGAACTTTGAGAAATGAGAAGTGGACAGTTTTATGAGTGCCTTGTCTGAGAAGAGGAAGAATGGCAAACTTTTAATTTAATGTGACTCAGAATAACTACTATGTAGGCAATATTTGTTACTGTCCTACTAACCTATTTTGAAACTCTGCTTTATTTTTATATATTTACTTTTTTCTCTTTAAAAGAAAAAATAATAAAATGCCCTGAAATTGGGAGATGGCATGAAAATATCTTACATGGAGATTTGAAAGTTTACTTTTACTTTTCCCTTGATTACAGAAATATTTGTTCAAATCCAGTTATTAGCTCCATTTTTAATCTTATTCTTATTTTATGTTACTGACCTTTTTTCTTCAAGTTCCCAGCAAAATTAACACTCACATCACTTTAATGTTAATGATGATGGGGAAATTAAAGAAAGGAGAACAGAAGGAGTTAGGGTTTTCTATCCCTCCTCAACAGAGAGCAGAATACAAGTTCCGGACCAAGGTGATAGAGTAAATGAAGAGAACACGCCACTGAGTCGGAGAGGAAACCACTGATGTTTGCATCAGATCTGAAGGTTATTATGTTTTAATAATTGATATGTAGGGTCCAGAATCCAAAGGATTTTGTGAATCAGCAACCTAGATGGAACTCTATGTGCACCAGAAATCTGTATTCTGAGTACATTATAAAACTTAGAAGTCATTGGGGATTCAGTAACGTTCATAAAGCTAGCCACTTCAGAGTGGTATCCTAAATTTTTATCAACAAGTCAAGTATAGGCTTGCTAGCATTCTCTCCCAAACCTCTTATTTTCAGAGGGATGGAATTACATATCCCCTCATGATCTTGGTTAATCATAATCCTGAGTAGTAATTTCATTAAAAATATCACCTTTGCTTATATTTGCCAAGTTTTTATACATTTGTATACTTACCAATTCAAATTCTGAAGAAAACGTTTCTTACTGGCACATTTCACATTGGTTGAGCCATGGTTTGGTTTGGGTCACTTCATAGGATACCAGTGAACATGAGAACTAGCCATAGAAGCACTGTCCCTGGACCATCCAGCTATGGCTGGCGGAAGGCCCTATCTTATACAACACAGCTTCTTACAGTAATAACTTTTAAATGCATGTCAAGAGTGATCACTATAATGACCCTGCTGCCACTGGTCTCCATAGCTATGTTCTCCTATCCTATGGCTATTTCACATCTACACTTTCCCTGGAATTTCTTAGCTCACACATGCTGATCTGCCCTAGGACCTCGTCTTTGCCTTTCTTAGTAGTTTTGCCACTGTTATATTGAGAAGATTCTCAAGCCTATATCTCCAAGTGGTGCTCCTTTAACATTCAGCAAATGACAACTTCATTCAATAACTAATTCAGTCGGTCTCTGCCGGAAGTCTTATCCTTAATAAATAATGCATCTATTATTAGAACTGTATTTCCAATTTCCTACTGCCCTACTCCAGTTGGATGTCAACATATTCAAAAATGAATTTATCCATCTCCAAATGTAATTTGAAATCTTGATTTTTTTTTTCAGTACTTGCCCAGCTTACTGATGTAAAGGGAAAAGATAAGGGTCATTTGTTCATCATTATGCCTTTCACTGTCTGGCGCATGGTAAGTGTCAAATAAATCTTTGGAGATTAAGTAACCAAGAATAGTTCACTGTCACATAAACTAGACATTTGCAATTCAACCTCATTTTACCCTTTGTTTTGTGCCTGACCTTATTCAATATCAGCTATGTTTGTCTCAGAATTACTTCTCTAAAAATAGTCCTCTTGAATCCCCGTGCTTCAGCTATTTCTATACATTTGCCTGAACTAATGAGAGAAACTTGAGTGTTCCTTTTCTCCCCGCTCCCTTCCCCCCATTCATTCTCTATTGTAATGTAAGTGTCTTAGTAATGGAAGAGTGTATTTATAACTGTGACCAGAACAACTACCTGTTCGGAAGCTTAGGATACCTGCTCTTTAGTTGAATAATACCACTGTTTTCATATATATTCCCTAAAAACACGCATGTCAAATCCTTTTTCCTGCCCAATGGCTCAAATGGGAGGTGGTAGAATTTTTATGAAGTGATGCCTTGGGGGGGGCAGTTAGGTCAGTTGAAGCATGACCTGAAAGTAGATATTGAGACTTCATCACCTTCTTCTCTCTGCCTATTGGCTGCAGTGAGGTGAGCAGTCTCTTTTGCCATACATGCTGTCCTGCCTTGCTACATGCCCAAGAGCAATGCAGCCAGTCAACCACAGAGCGAAAGCTCTGAGACTGTCAGCCAAATGAGTCTTCCTCCGGCTGACAAGTTACACAGCTCAAGTATTTCATCGCACAGTGACAGATAGCTTATAACACAGGTAATAAACCCAAACTCTTTATCAGTGACAGTCAAGGTTGCTTCCAACTCTATCTCCCAAAACTTTTCTCTTCCCTGCTAACATTTTTTACGTTTCCATGAATACTAACTCATGGCCTTCCTCTTCATCCTTATCTGCAAATTTCTAATTCAGTTTTCAAGCTCAGTTTAAATATTACTGCATCCATCAAATCTTTATCATCTCCCCTAATCTTGTTCCCTTTCTCTTTGTGACCAGATTTTACTTCACGCATAGCTGTTCCACAGCACACAGCAAGTTACATTACGTTTAAACATATGTCTTTCCCTCAGCTCGATGACACCAGAACTACCCCATATGTCTGTGTCTTCAGCAGTTAGCAGAAGACATGACATATAAAATATGTGAAATACTTGTGGGATAATTATGATTGGAAGCAGCCACTGAATGAGGGCAACAATAGAAAGTATGAAGAGCCTGTAGTAAGACACATGGAAAGAAGGGAAGGACAAGAAAGAGGAAAGGAGGAAGGGAGGGAGGGACAAACGGACACAGCGAAGACAGACAGAAAGACTCAAGGATCACCTAATGCTTATTTGCAAAGCCTTTTCACAGCACATTCTAAAGAAGTGAATGTCATGATAACAATTATACTTTGATCAGTTTTCTTTATTTTTCAGCTCAGAAAAAATATCTACAGAATACCCATAAGTACATATACAGCTGAATTCGAAAAGACTGAAAACATAAAAGAACACATTAGAATCAGCTCATACAAATACCTTTAAGATTAATTAAGTGAAATTTTTCTATCAGGTGGATAACAGCCCCGCTTTTCACAATATTATGTTATGTACCAAGATGCATAATTCTCTAAATCTGAAAACGTTTCTTGATTTTAAGTGTCAGAACTTTTCAAGGCAGAATTCTGAAATCTTTAAATAACTATGCATAGTGAATATCATTCAAGCATTTTACAGAAGAATGAATCATTTTTCCCAAATATACAATGTCTCCAAAAATGAATTATCCTTCTTCACTAACTTTGGAGACTGAGTCATTTTATTTACCCTTATCAGTGATGCTTGTCAATTCCTGTAGAAATTGTCAACCAGAATCAAGTCCACCATATCCTTATTTTGATTTTATTGCTACATTTTTGCCACACATAATGTTTACATTCACCTGAGGGAATACGTACATCTACTTAATATAGTTCGCTTTTAAAAAAAAAATTCTCCATCCCCTCCCCCCCATCTTCCCTCCTTCCGTCTCTACACCTTCTTTCCAGACTTTCATTCTTATTATGTTTCAGTTCATATTTGCAACATACAATGTTTACATTCATTTTGAGCATTTGATACCTTTTCAGGCCACATTTTAAAGCTTTTTACAAAATCTCGCTTACCCCCTTTCCTCACCCTCAGCTTTTTTAACCTCTTTTTTTAACCTCATGTCCAAAAGATGCATCTCCCTCATTTCCTTTCATAATACTTTCACTTTTCTCTTTACTTCTGCTTTTCCTTATTCAAATGAGAGAAACTATATGCTATTTAAGCTTCTGTGTCTGATATTTGCATTTTACATTATTTTCCAGGTGTATCCTTTACCTTCAAGTATCTTGAAATTACACTTCTTTTTAGACAAATATTATTCCATTACTTACCGACCCCACAGTCTCTTTATCTGTCCATCTGCGAATGGACTATATGTCCGGCTGTTTCCAGGATTTTGTTAGTAGGAACTGTGCTGCTATAAACATTGGTATCATGCATTCTTGAAACATCATGTCTTTAGCCCTTTGGGAAAGATACTTAGAAGGGGAATAGCTTGATGAAATGCAATTTCTATTTGTAGATCTTTGAGAAATCTCAATACAACCATATGCATAATGGCTATACTAGTTTACCTTCCCATCAGTGATGTAGAAGAGTGATTTTCTGACTGCAGCCACATCACCATTTTTTATTATTGGATTTCTTCATGCTGTGCATTCTTCCTGGTGTAAGATGAAATCCTAGTGTTCTTCAAATTTGTATTTTTTTCTAATTACCAGAGATATTGAATATTTTTCATATATTTTTTGGCCATTTGTAATTCTTCTTAGCATGTCAACTCATTTCACTTGCCTATTTCTTGATTAGGTCTTTTATTGTGGACCTCCTTTTTTCAGTTCTTTGTGTAGTCTGTATATCAGCCCTCTGTTTAAGGACTAGCTACTACATTTCCTCATTCTGTTGGTTGCCTGTTTACTCTCTTCATTATGTATTTTCTTTCTTCTGCAGAAGCTTTTTGATTTGATAAAATTCCATTTGTTTATTCTTAGTGTTATTTTTGTGCAATTGGGGTTTTGTTCAGAAAGTCCTTGCCTGCACCTATGAATTCAAGTGTTTTCATTTCCAGTAGGTTGGATGTTTCTGTTTTAATATTTATCTCTTTAGTCCAATTTTATTTTATATTAGTATATGCATAGAAACATGGGTCCTGCTTCTATCTTCTGAATAATAGCCAACTTTCCTAGAAACATTTGCTAAGTAGGTTATCCTTCCAAAACACATTTTGGGCCTATTCTCAAATAACTGAATATATCTATGGATGTTTCTGCGTCTGGTGTTCTTCCATTGAACTATTTCTGTGTGAATACCATGCCTTCTTTATCACTGTAGCTTTGTAGTATAATTTGAAGTGAGGTATTTTGATGTCTACTGCTTTGCTTGTTTTGCTGAGCTCCTCTCGCCATTCTGGGTCTCTTCCTTTGGGACTTTAGGACTGTTTTCTCTAATTTTGTGTGTAAAACTTTAAGGATTTTCTTCAGAATGGCATTAAACCTATATATTGGTTTTGGGACTACAGCCATTTGGACAATATTGGTTGTATCCATGAACAGGGGACATCTTTTCATTTTCTGATATGCTTTTCAAATTCCTTTACTCAAAGTACTGTACTGTACCCTGTGCAAGTATTTTACTTCCTTGGTTAGGTTAACTCATCAATATTTAGTTTTTGTTAATGGTATTGTTTTCCTATTTTCTTTCTCAATGAATTCTTTATTGATGTACAAGAATGATGATTTATGACTGATGAGTTTTGTACTCTGCTACATTGCTGAAATTGGTCATTAAATTCTAAGAATTTTTTTCATAGAATTATATGGATCTTCTGTACAGTGAATCATACCATCTACAAATAGTGACAACTTGACTTCTTTTTTCTCTACACGTATCGCTTTTATTTCTTTCTCTTCTTGATTGCTATGGCTAGTGTTTCAAGTACTATATCAAACAGGAGTAGTGATAGCAGGCATTCTTGTATTCTTTGTGATTTTAGATGGAAAGTTCTTATTTTTCCCCATTTAATATGATGTTGGTCAAGCATTTGTCATAAATACCTTTTATTCAGATTCAAATAAAGTCTTTATATACCTATTTTCTACAGGTTTTATTTATCATGAATGATTGCCAGATTTTTATCAAGAGTTTTCTTTGGATCCACTAAGACAACCATGTGGTTTTTCCCTAGCTTCTGTTTATGTGGTGTATTGTATTGTATGTGTGTTGATTTGTCCATACATTGCATTGTACATGTATTGATTTTGTTTATGTGGTCTATTGATCTGTACATGCTGAACTATTTTTGTAACTTTCAGTTGAAAACTCTTTGATCATGATGTATGACCCTTTTGAAGATGTATTGCATTCTATTTGCCAATATCTTATTGAGGATATTTGTGTCTATGTTCATTAAGGAAACTGGTCTCTAGTTTTTCTTTTTTAGTTGAATCTTTGTCTGGATTTGGAATCAGAGTGTTAGTGTATTCCAGAAATGAGTTTGAAGGCACTGCTTCTCTTTCACTTTAATTGAAGACTTTCAGGAGTATTAGTGTTAGAATGCCTTTAAATGTCTTGCAAAATTCGACAGCGAATCCATCCTGTCCTGGGTTATTCTTATTTGGTAGTTTTTTTAACTCCATTAATTTCATAGCTTGCTACTGGATTGTTAAAAATTTTTATGTCTTCCTGGTTTACTTTTGGCAATTCATATGAGTCTGGGAATCTGTCCATTTCTGCATTTTTTCCAATTTGTTGCAATACAATTTTGCACAATAATTAGTAACTATATTCTACTGACAGTGCCAATTATGATTTCAACTTTTTTATTTCTGGTTACATTGATGTGAGGTTTTCTCTCTTTGGGTAAATTTGGCTAAGGGTTTATCTATTTTGTGTATTCTTCTAAAAAAACAGTTTTTTGATTTGTGATTTTTTGTATTGATTTTAGTCTCATTTTTATTAATTTTTGCTTTGGTTTTCATGGTTTTCATCCTTAAATTTAGTTTGGGTTTAGATTGTGTTGCTTTGCACAAGTCTTGATGCTCACCTTTAGGTTACTTATTTGTGTTTGCTATTTTCCTAACAGGAAGATTAATTGCAATGAATTTTCCTCTTGGAGTTGCATTCACTGTCTCTCACAGGTACTGATGTATTATACTGGCCTCACCATTTGATTCCCAAAATTGCTTCTCCCTTGATTTTTTCTGTGACCCACTGGGTGTGCACGTGAGTTAAGTTTCAAGATTTTTTTAAAGTTTTCTGGGTTTTTTTTTTTACTGTGATTGATTTCTAGTTTCACTGCACAATGGTCTGATAATAAACAATGACTTTGATTCTTTTATATTTTCTTGGTATATTTTGGAGTATGTTCAATGTGTTGCCAAGGAGAATATGTATTCTATTGTAGTGTGGTGGAACACTCTGATAATATCAATTTTTTTATTTTAAAGACAAAAGAATGGAGACATATAAACCAGAATAACACATAAACAATACAGGAAATACAAAATTATATAGAATAGAGTAGGGAATTAGCACTGGATGTTGTATTACATAATGTTATCTTCACATTAGTTAATGCATAAACATTAAAAGAAATACCAAACTATCAAGAAGATAGTAGGGAATTAGCATATGGGTGCTGTATTACATAAAGTTATCTTCACATCTGTTAACGCAAAAACAATAAAGGAAATACAAAATTATAGAGAACATAGTAGGGAATTAGCTCTGGATGTTGTCTTACATAATGTTACCTTCACATTTGTTACTCAGTTATACAGATGATGGTTCATTTGATTAATCAATTTTCTCCACCCTCATCTCTGTTGTTCTACCACCCAATCAGTCATCTTCCCTGTGATAATAACTGTAATTTTGGGTTTATTTATACCCTTGGACTCTCACCTTGGGAAGAGATATAGCTGCTTCAAATTATGCTATAACATACATGGGTGTATACAAATTGCTGTGGTAGGAGGTGGAAAAGCACCTATGCTCACAGCAGACCGCCCGGCTCCACCCTGTTGCTGCTATATCAGTGGCCTGGTCGAGTCCACGGGGTGCCCACAACGGACCGTCCGGCTCTGCCCCGTTGCTGCACTGCGGGGGGCTGGGTCGAGTCCACTGGGCGCCCCCAGAGGACTGTCTGGCTCTCCCCCACCCCCCGTCGTGGCGCTGCAGGGGGGCCATGTTGCGTCCACTGGACACCCACAGTGGACCGCCCAGCTCCGCCTGGTTGCCATGCTGGGGGGGCGGGGCAATGGTAATATCTATTAAGTCCATTTGTTCAAAGGCGTTGTTCATCTCTGATATTTCTTTATTAATTTTTCTTTAGTTGATCTCTTTTTGAAAGTTGAGCACTGAGGTTATCCACTATGACTGTGTTGAGACTTAGTTGATCTTTTATGTCTAGCAGTATTTGTTTCATGAATCTAGATATCCCAGTATTTGATGCATATACATTTGTAATTGTTATATCTTCCTATGAGGCTGTTCCCTTAATTACTATGTAGTGATCTTTATCTCTTCTGATTGGTTTAGCTTGACATTTTGTTTTCATGAGAGCAAGATGGATACCCCTATAGGCTTTGGGGTCCTGGCACATAAAATATTTCTTTGCATCCTCTGATAGTTAGCCTATGGATATTATTTTGGACTAGATGATTTTCTTGATTGCAGTAGACTGTTGGGTTTTGTTTTTTGACCCAGTCTGATAACTTGTATCTTTTAATTTTCCCTTTCAAATTGAGAATTATTATTGGAAAGGTGTGCATTTATTCCACACTTATAATTAGTTTCCTTTTAATGGATTTTTTAAAATTCTTATTTTTCCATTCAACTTGCTTATTGTATTCATTCCACCTGGACTTTTGGATTCTTGGCTCCGTCGTTTCTGTCTAGATATTCTTGAGCATTTTCTGGGGTGCTGGTTTGGTGTTCACATATCTCTTGTTATCTTTCACAGAAGGTCTTCATATCTCCATCTATTTTGAAAGAAAATGTTGCCACATGTGTTCATCTGGGTTGAAAGTGGTTTGATTTGGGGGCTTAAAATACTTCACACGCACCTGGCCTCTGCAGTTTGTGTTGCAACGTTTACCATAATTGTAATGGGTTTACCATTATGTGTGACTTTTGCTTTTCTCTGACAGTTCTTTTTTATTTTAAAGAGACAAAAAAAAAAAAAGAGACAAAGAAACAATAAAAATGGTACAGAATTTCAAAACAAGATTGATAAGAAGTTAACAATGGTTGTTGTTATCATCAAAGTAGTGCTCAGATTACCAGGTACAGTCCTGCAAGCTTGATCAAACAATATAAGCATTAATGGCTCCTTTCAATGAACTAGTAGAAATTAGTAGCGCAATTATCTCTGACAGTTTTTAAGATTCTGGTTTCTGTTGTTGCTGCTGTTGTAGTTGTACATCTGAAATTTTAGCTAAAATGTGTCATGGGGAGCTTCTCTTTTTAAAATAATTGGTTGGTGTTCTGTAAGCCTTGCTTACTTACATGTTGAACTCTTTCTTCACACTTGAGAAGTTTTCTATTATGATTTCTGTAAATAAATTATTTATTCTCTTTGTGCTGTCTTCTACTCTCTCTCTGATTCCCAGTAGCCTTAGGTTGTTCATCTCACAACTATTGGGTGAATTTTTCTTATCCTCTTATTGTTTTAGGAATTCACTTAGTAATTTGTCATAACGTATCATTTTGTTATTGACTTCGGCAAACCTCTTTTGACATTGGTGCTTTTTCCAATTTACCAATTCCATACAATTTTTTTTCATGTCCAGTATTTCTTTCTGATACCTTTTCAGAGAGCCTGCATGTTTGGAAAATTTGTCATCTACGTTTTGAATGCTGTGGCCCACTCTTCCTTTCTCATTTATTTGTTTGTTTCTTCCTTTTCCACACTGGTCATTTCGTATGATAATTGCAGGGAATTTTGGGTCATGTCCTCTTTGAACTGGCCAAGCTTCTCTGCTTCTTACTGAATCGTTTTTGTGGAGCTCCGTTTCCCGTCTTTTCCATCTGTACGCTCTCAACCTGCCTTAGGAGAGTTGGGAGAACTTGGGGCTTCTTTACTGCCTTGTTACAGTTTTGCAATGAGGGTTACTTCAGATAGAATGACGGTAGATTGTAGTTAATATGAAGGACCTTTCATTTAGAGTCTTCCTTCCAGCAATATGTTCACAATTTTACTTGTCCAGAGATATTGATCATCCCTTCTGCTATTTAATTTAAATGCTTTGGGACCTACCACTGTACTGTGAGGAATGAAGTGCTGTTGGTCATCACAGACTTCACATATCAGAACAGATATCACTTACATTAATTAAACCTTGCTTTCACGCTTTCATCCCTCATCAATAACCTTTAGAGCCTACTATTTTGTTCTTAGCAGTTAACCTGACATGTGAAAGAAGAAAGAAGAGATGTATGAATGAGAGAAAGAGGAATGAAAATCAGCAAGAAGAAAAGTATATAGAAGAAATCATCATAAGTAAAAAAATTACGATAGGGCTCAAATACTGTTAGAGGTCTATTACAGTTGGAATGAAGATTTAATTTTGAGATTTTTAAGATCTTTGAAGAGCTGAGGGTGGGATGTAGGAGGGAGATATAACTGGAGATTATATAAAGCTGTGACATTATCAAAATCGTGTGTGTGTGTGTGTGTGTGTGTGTGTGTGTGTGTGTGTGTGTGTACCAGTCAGGTAAAGAAGAAGCAAGGGGAAAAAAAGGGGCTAGGTAAGATAAGGAAGAGGAAAAAGAATAGTATAGAAAGGACAGAGGGTTAATACAACAGGACAGTAATGTCTGAGATAGCAGAAACTATTTTGAAAGGCAGAATTTAAAACTTGAGAGAAAGGAGTAAAAGTAAAATAGTGATACTGCAGATTCTAGAATTGAAGCAAAGGAGGAGGGATATGAGAAGAGAGAAGCAGAGACAAAGTGAATCAAAGCAAAAGAAAACAAGGAGCAACGGAAAGCGCCCAGCAGGGACTCATCTCCAGCACCCCAAGACGACAACGTATGCACAATTCTTTTGTCACTGCTCTGCCTTCAGCCTCAGTGTCCCCAAATTCCCTTCTTCCCTTAGCTGCAAAGTCTAGTCTCAGGCAGCCACACAAGTGGACCAGGCAGGGAGGACCTCACTGGACCCAGCTACACACCCCCTGCAGCCTGGGCTGACTCCGGGTGGCACCAGTAGCGTGTTTATTCTTTCTCTGGCCAGAGTCTGGAGGGTGGGGCTTCCCTTGCATGCAGTGATCGCTGGGGAGTGCGTCACAGGGATACAGTCTCCCCTGGTTTGGGAGCAGGCATGATGGGGAGAAGGGCTGGTACAATCAGTGCCTGTCCCAGGAGTCCTATCTCCGCAGTGCTTGTTTGGTCTCTCAAGCTACTTGCAACTCTCCTGATGGCCGCCCCTCAGCAAAACCAGGGACGGGGTCCTGTGAATCAGGCTTGCCACACTTTCCCTCTTTAACTATCCAAATGTTCCGCTTGATCTACACATAATGTTTCATCTTCTCTATTGCTTTTCCCTCTCAGAATACCTTCGTTTTTGGTGAATCTTCTCTGGGCATCTCCAATACAAGACCACCACCAGTCCAGGCATATGCTGGATTTCCCACCACAGTCTTGTCTGTGAAGGTAATATTCCATTGGCTTGTATCCCACAGTGAAAACTACATGAAACAAAGCCACACACAGCATACAGGACACAGGCAAGATGAGTGAGAAATTAAAAACTTTTATGTGTTAAGACTTAAAGATCTTGAGCTATTTGTCAAGCCAACATGAAATTACCTATTTTAACTAATATATAAATGCACACACATTTTAACAAATATTTATGAAAATATATTTGAGCACTTATATTGTACAGGCATTGACCTAGATATATCATTGAACTCAATGTTTACACTGCCGGTGAAATGCAAATGTAGCCATGTCACATGGTTCAAACTCCTTCTGAATCACGCTTGAGAACAGATGTATTAATGCTCATATTTACAAGTAGTAAATGTTCAAAGTGCATACAGTAAATTTTCTTAGTCAGTAGAGAACTGCAGAGTCAAAAATGATTCATGTGCCTATAAAAATATGGCTCTCTAAAGGATTTATAACTTTAAAAGCAGTCAGAAATAAGCAGGCTCTTTGCTGCACTGCTCTCAAAGTCTATTACTTAGGTAAAGCATCTAACAGTCGCACTAGGTCCTTGGCTCACTTCTGATTCTCTTTCTATACTGAGTCCCTTCTGATAAAATTATAGTTTCCTTAAAGTCAACTTGAGAAGTTGTTAAACATGCTGGAATTTTAAAGATTTTGTTCAGCTTGTAAAAGTGACTATGGTGGATACCACTGTGGCTTTTCTCACATCCTGAGGAGGAGGCCATCTTCTCCCCTCCATCCCTCAGGTAGCACCCCGAGAGCACTCACAGGGGCCTTGTCCAGAACAAGGCTCTGCTTCGAAGATGAGTGGCCCTTGCATCAGTCTCACTGCTGCCTCCCCTGCTAGAGTGGTCCAGGACCAGGAATTGACAGTATAATAAATGCCCAGCCCACTACCTCAAAACAAGAACAATTCTTGTTCCAAAGCTTCCCCAAGGCAGAATGAGGCTGACTGGAAGAGAAAAACTACACTCCTGACGCTTTTTCTTACCTCATTCATGTAGCTCACCTCTTCCCGAGAACATGTTCCTAAGAACTGAGTTAAATAAGAAAATCTCTCCAGCTTCTTCTGAAGAAACTGACCTAAAATTTCTCCCCTATCCATAAGGCAAGTATCTTTTCCTCTTTTATCTTTACATGTATGGTTTTCATTTGGGGAAGTTTGTTTAGTGAACAATAATATCTGACTCATACAACACACCTAAATTACATTTTCTTCCTTTAGAATATATGTGAGTCCTAATGAGATATACAATTAGAGTTATGCTTTTCTACTAGTTTTATTCTTTTATTCATTATTTATAATTTGGCTATTTTATGGTACTGGCAATCAAACCTAGGGCTTCCTGCATGCCAGGCCAGTTCTGTACCACTAAGCTGCACTCCTAGTCTCTGACAATTAGTTTTATCATGGACTGAATCCAATTATTCAAACATTAGTCAGACCAGCTGTTAGGCACATATAAACTATATTAACATTTGTAGTTTTATAATGAATGTAATTTTTTAACACTGGTGCTTATTGATTGGGATAGGAATTCCTTGTTGGTAGGGAGTAATCGTATCTCTTTTCAGAATCTAACACAATGAATTTCATAATAGATGTTAAAAATATCAAGTCATGAAGGAAGGTAAGAGAAGCAGAAAAATAAACAAAGAAAACGGAAAGCTAATTTATGAGAATTCTGATGAAAGTATATGTTACATTTGAGGATATTTTCAAGAAAAATTTAGTTCTAGCTGAACTGCAAACCGGTGAATGCTTTGACATACAGTTGGACAAGGTCCTCCATAAAACAGGTGGTATGTGAACATTTCTATTAGCAACTGAACTCTACCACTATCCATAGTATTTAGAATATGAGCTGAAGAACGTAACAGAGAGACAGAGAGAGTGGTATGTATTGAATATATGAAGCATTTCTGGTCTAGCAACCCATTCTGAGTGCCTCAGTTACTCTTCTCTCATTGCTGAGACAAAATATCTGATAACCAGTATTAAAGTGAGGAAAGGTCTATTTAGGCTGAGAGTGTGTGGAGGTTTCAGTCCAAAAGCATCTGGCTCCAAGGCAGCGTGGCACATGGCACAGGGGCAACAGTTCAAGGTGGCACAAAGCAGCAAAATCAACAGGAGCAAAAAATGGAAGAGCAAACCTCTTTCCAGCCCTTTCTATCTTCTCCAGACTGCTGGGATTAGGCGGTTGCCAGTGAAATCAGTGGACTGACTCAGCAATTGCCCAGCCTTCATCCCAACACCCCTCATCCCAGTATTGCACTGTGAATCAATCACACACTGTAGATTCAGCTGCCTTTGAAAAGCCCTACCTCCAGGACCACATGAACCTTTAGGTGGACATTGAGACACAAACCATAACACTAAGATTTGTCAGTTTTATTTAACGGCTACTGAATACATTTAATTTTTGGAAACTAGCAGTTTAGTTTTGGAACCTAGAAGTTTCCATTTGAATAACTGAGACATACTATTGGATTGGAGGCCCAGGACTCTGATGACTCATGTACTAGTCAGCTTTCCATCACTGTGACAAAACACCTAAAATAAATGTCCTAAAGGAGGAAAAGTACTTCACGATTATTTAGCCACATTGCTTCAGATCTTTGAGAGTATGAGTCATGATAGCAGAATATAGTGGAGGGCCCCAAGTTACCTGATGGTGGCCAAAAATAAACAAAAAAAGAACAGGCAGGTGCCAGGTTCCCAAAGGGAAACCTCTAATGAACTCACTTCCCTTCTTAAGGCACCACCTCCTGAAGGTTTATCACTTCCCAGCAGCACCACGGACTGGCAACCAAGCCTCTAAGATATGGATCTTTGGGGAATTTTAAGATCCAATTTATATAACCTTCTGCTCTGACCCTCAGAGATTCATGTCCATATCACAATGGAAATACATTTAGTCCAGCTCCAAGAGTCGCCATAGCCTTAAGAATTCCAACACCAGTCAAAATTCCAGCTTCAAAGTTTCTTCCATGACTGAAATTCTGAACTGTGAGCCTCTGGGGAATAAAATGGTTATTAAAAATAAGGAAACTGAACACAACTGAGGTCAAAAGCATAGAGCAACCATTCTCATTCCAAAGATGACAAATAGGAAAATAGCAAGAATGACTGAATCAGGAAAAGTGTAAAACCCAGCAGCACAAACCTTAGCTCAATTTCATGTCTGTGGCACTTGGTAGCAACATATAAATTCCAAAGGGCTCAGGCAACATTACCTCTGTGGTCTTCGTGTTTGCAGCCCATGCATCACCATTTCTATGTTGCTTCCTAAAAGTGTTCCTCAGCAGAGTGACGCCACCCAGTGCTTCTCATTTCTTTTCACACTAATGCACTCTCTCTCTCTCTCTCTCTCTCTCTCTCTCTCTCTCTCACACACACACACACACACACACACTGATACACAAAGGATCCTTCTAAAAGTGTTGATCTGGTTCTCAAACATACAGATTTAAAAATCAGATTTGTCAACAAAAGGGAGAGCATATGCCACTCTTAAGAAGTCTCAAATTAACCAATTTAGAGTGACTGTGTGAAACCAGCCTGCCAACTTTCATGTACTATATGAAATGTAATTGCCATAAAATTGTCATTTGAATCACTCCAGTTTACTAAAATTCTCAAAACATAAGCAATTATAATTGTCCTAAAGCTCATCAATTTATCATATAGGCTTCTGAAACAGCCTTTAAGAAAAATTTTGTACTTCTGGGAAGATGGCGACCAGGTGAGCAGCAAGGGAGCGATCCTCCTTAATAAACACCACCAGCTCGAGACAGACTTGGCGAGCGTGAATGCCGGGACCTGGGCTGGGAAGTTCAAACTGGGCGTATTTCTCTGAGATGCCGGGGGAGATGCGGTAGGGCGGACCACGCTGCCGTGGCGAGACGTGGGAAAGCCCCAGATGCTGGGAGCCAGGGACGCTCCGCGCGGGGAGGAAGTTCGGCTGGGTCCGAAAGCCCTGGGAATACAGCCAGCTCGGTCCCTCCCGCCTCCCGAGCCGGCGCAGCTTTCCGGCAACTCCCGACAGAGATCGGCTTTTTAGCGGCGGCAACGCCCAGCAGTCCCACATTTCGCACGCATCGGGCGGGCCACGCAGAAAGCCCCAAAGGATAAACTGGCACCTTGGAACCTTCCTGCCTGCAGGGACTTCGAAAACTGGTGAGATATCTGCGCTCGCGACCAGATCACCGAGTGGGGGAGGAGATCCATCCCTATACCTGCAGGGAACCCTGGGAGGGTGGGGGAGCGGTCCTACAACACCTCACCAAGGTCTCTCGCTAGGGAGGATCTAACCAATATCTGTAAAGCCTTTTAAGCGGAACTCTCAGCAGAAAGCCTAAGGGACATTCCCCCAAAGAAAAGTCATTGGAGCAACCTCTGCAGCAGACCTTTGCCTGCTGAACTGCCTGGGGAATCTACTGCCCAATATTTTGAATCTGATACCCAAAAAAGGGAAGACAGAAGAACAAATCTCAGCAGAAAGCTTAAGGGACATTCTCCCAAAGAGAAGGAATCATTGGAGCAGACTTTGCAGCAGACCTCCGCCTGCTGAACTGCCTTTGGAATTTATAGCTCCACATTTTGAATCTGATACCCAAAAATGGGAAAACAGAGGAGCAAAACGCAGTCTCAAAACTCAACCCCACCCAGAACAAGTTTTGAAGATGAAGAAACAGGGGAACCAGGAAGCCTCATAACTTCAAGATATGAAACGATTGCATCCGA